>JAQBSW010003427.1:0-83377 GCA_029291075.1 Eudiplozoon nipponicum | reverse complement strand
CACCACCCGCGCAACCAATGTTCGTTTAGTAGCCAAATTTGTTTATTTAAAATTACTTCATCTGTATTTTGACTAACACAGGCTGAATTCAAGCTGTTTTGTTTCTTCAAGACAAAAAATCGTACTAATGAGGCAAGCGCAATATTTCTCTAGACATATCATTTATACTTCTGACTGACCTTTCAATATATAGCTGCAGGTCTCGTGTGTGTATGTCCATAACTGCTATACTCATCCAACTAAGTGAAACTAGAGTGGCAAACATAATTTCGCTTTCCATATATATATATATATATATATATATATATATATATATATATATATATATATATATATATATATACATTGTGGTTTGATCCCCGCTAGTCAGTTTGCCGTCGTACTCTGATGATGATCATGGAAAATCGACGCGTGTCAGCACGTGTAACTAATTGCAGTTTTGCTACGTTGTCCGTCGACTGTTTAAATACAATGGTGTTTAGTTCAAGTTCGTAAACTTGATTTAAAGTATTACTACCACCACCGGCACAATCAATGATTGTTTAATTGTATTACCTACATAAATCTCATCAAAATTATTAATCCAATGTTGATCTTCATTTTCCGTGCGGTTTACAGCGAACCACAAGATGGGCTTACGAGTCAGCGTTTAATCACCACTTAGATTATTAACAGAAGACGCGTCTTAAAGTGAAAATATCAAGAACATTTTCCGATTTTATCATCGGAGAATAAAGTGAGTCTACGGTTATGGCGTTTTAGATTCTGTTTGATACGCTATCGGACGTTGAATCAGATGGTCAAGCAAGACCAAAAGCATCCTTTTGCAGGAAATAGGTAAACAGTTGGAACAAGGGCGGCTGAATATACAAAATCTTCAATCGGTTTATCGCGACCAGAAGACCATATGTAATTCCATTGTTAAGACTAGAATAAAACATTCATGGCATGCTCTCGCGTGCTGGACAAAGAATGAATTCCGTTTGCCTAGCAGAATATAATCAAACCGAATACCGTGGGATACCGAATGACGGAACGTCTGCTAATGTATTCTAGGTTGTCTAGGCAGCATCTCGATTTTCGTATACTAGTAATAGTTATTTCAATTAATCCAGTTTTGTAAAAAAAACTTTTCGTTCTAGAACGATATCGTCTGCATAGTCAAGATCGACTAGTTTCTGCCCGGGAAAAATTCAACACCTGCATCCTGAATTTGTGGAAGAGTGTTAGTCATGAGAGCATCAATTACAAAATTAATCAAAAAGGGGGAAAGTGGACAACCTTGACGAACACCACAGCTGGTTTTAAAGTTATGCGTTAATTCGCTGTAAACATTAGCGCAATCAGAGGTATTTGTGTAGAGAGCATGTATAATATTAACAAATTTTGTGGGCACACCACTTTTCGACAAATTATAGAATAAAACATTGCGATCCACCAAGTCAAATGCACCCTTGAAGTCTAGAAATACGGCTATTGTGGGACGGTGATATAAAAGTCTCTGTTCAAGAACTTGCCATAACGTAAAAATATTGTCTATTCAACTTCGTCATGAGCAGAATCCGGCTTGTTCTCATCTTATATGTGATTCACGTGAAGCGCTAAGACGACGTAGGATAATAGAAGCAAATAATCTAGACACGACTGGAGTCAAGCTTATACCACGACGGTTATCGCAAGAAATACGATTGCCTTTCTTGAAGATGGGAATTATGGTCGACTCAATTCAATAAAGTGGTACGATTTCCTCATTTCATATAGGGTGAAATAGTTTAAGCAAATCTCCAAAAATTATATCGCCACCATCCTTAAATAATCCTAAAAACAAATCATCGGGCCTGCGGCTTTGCGGTGTTTAAGAGATAAGACTGCATCGCGTACTGCTAACTCTGACGGTTCTTCGAGACTAACACTCCACACTGTTGATGCAGGCACGCTTTCGGGAATCGGAACTGACGCGGGTGACCAAGAAAATTGATCTTTGAAGTGTTCAGCCCACCTATCATGGCGAATTCTTTCATCGGTTATTAAATTGTTGTTACTCTCATTTATATTTTCACTAACTTTTAATTTTCTCGGGCCTCTTGCGCGAATAAGCTGGAACAAAGAACAAGTATTACCTGACGCGAACATTCGTCCGTTTCTTCAGCCTTTCTGTTCCAAAGTTTTTCGACGGAAAAGGCGTATTAAATTAGTCGTATATTTGACTCCATATAAAGCATTTCGCTAATCAGCTTCATGACCAAATCATCGTGCATTATATGTAGCATGCACTCAAGAAGCATCATCATTGCAGACTGAATCTTGCAACTGGTGTGAGGGTTTGTGTGACTTTATGATTCGTTGGATTGCACCGGTGGTCGAAACGCACTGATAATGCTTCTCATTTCAGGTGAGCCAGTAAAGAAAGCTTATCCCAGCACAGGCTCAATGCACCACCAGAAAACTGCGACGTATTGTGCATTTAGAGCCCACACATAAATATGCATATCATGATTATGTGTCAGTGAAGCATTAGTAAACTATACTGATGTAATTCTGTGTAGAAAAAGAAAAAATGTACCAAATATAGTAAACAAAGCACTCACTTCCGGATTAAAAGCCAGAGGGGGTCGCTTCCAATGCTTAAGCGAGTCAGGAAGTGAACACACGCCAGATTTATTCAACACCAATAATCTTTTGTGAGAGTCATCATTCTTTTTTCCTTTATATTTTGATACGGAAGATTCACTATCCAGTCCTATAAACCAAAATATCTGTTATAATTTTTTAAGAAACACCAAAGAACTGCAAGAATTTAAATGATATTTAATATACACATAGTAATTTCACAATTTTACTGAATAGAAATAAGTTGCGAAATATTTTAGATTTTCATCGGTAAAATCTTATAACTCACACCATAGTCGAAATGAACAAAATTCCACTAAAGTAAAAAGGTGATGATTCATTTCCACATAAACATAGAAAAGTAAAAAACAAATAAAATATTAAATAGAAATGTGGTTTAGCAGAGGAAACGCTGACCTAAACGGCACACAGAAACGATATCGCCTAAATCTCTGTAAAAAAGCACACCAGGATGAATAAGATCAATTCCAAGGTTTGCTAATGGCTACTACTGAGGAAGATAACGCGCCAGTGACTCACTTTAGGGCTAATTTGTATGCCAGAAAATTACTGATTAGAAATGAATGACCACAGCAGCAAAGAGCTCAAGAGAGTGCTGAAGACAACAGCAGAGAATAAGGAAGGAATACTAAATAAATATATATTACTTGAATTTGTCTTACAAAAAAGCGCGCTTTATACTAGAAAAGACCTACATATGTGTACATGATTAATAAATGGTTGCGGTAACATGGAACGAATTAAGCGGTGGTTATCCAAGCCAAATTTTCCCATGTCGGGTTTGCGACCGGCAACTTCTGGCCGAAACTGGATGAACTGCTTTTACTATACTATACACTTTTTAGTTTATAATGACATATGTATGTAATTAACGTGTCAGGTGATTATATCAAGATTGCAACCTTGATTATGATAATTATCATCGCCCGCGAAATCACTGTTCTTTTAAGGGACATTTTGTTTATCCTGATTGTCCTTACAAGATATGGTACACTACCGATCACGTGTGTCGGCCTGAAAATAAAGTCCAAACTCTACAGAACTCATTCATGATGAAAATCAAATTCGAGTCAATGACACCACATATTAACAGCGTGCAGATACTACATTTAGTCGCATCCCATAAATTGCATCCGTAAAGGCGACAGCAGCCAGTAATTTGGAACTATTTATAAGATGTTAGTATATCAGAATCTACGGAAACTTGGTGTATCCAATACATGGCCTATTGGGCAGCATCGCCAGTAAATTTCTAAGCCATTTCTAAGAGGAAAATGATTCCATCAACTCACGAACATTGATATCTCGCTTACTATTCAGTTTACATACAACACTGTCGCAGTGTGAGGCAAGTCTGCTTCTATAATGGCTGAAAGATTAATATCCAGTATGACACGATATTCAATGCCTTTGGTTGAAACTGGCTTACGGTCGATCGCTTTATACTATGGCGAAATTTAAAGGACACCATGAGTATATGCGCTTCACAAAAACAACTTGCAATAACAACTAGAACATCCAAAGAGAAAATAGATGCCGGCGTGTTGGAGTCATCCTTAGCTGTGTTTTGAACTTCCATGTTTCAGGTTAAAAAAGTGGTCCGCTCAGAATGGAAACAGGATTTCTGGCAGTTAAACGCAATGAATAAATTTGACTCTTATCCCAAGCCTATTCTGCACGATCTGTTATTGTATTTAGCAGGTTAAGTTTTTTTTCTGTGCTTCACTTAAAGTATAGCTATTAGCAAGTTGACGTCCGGTGTCTCTGAAGAACAGGGCAATGATAACACATGCCAATAAATAGACAAGAAGCTGCATAGCAGCATACCGATTTTCGCACCATATACAGCTTTGACCATGCGAGATGGATTAATGATGCGAAAAGAAAAAACAGTAAAATGATTTGTTTCGGGAGCGATAGGAATAGAACTGATGGCTTTTTAGCCAGAAACGCCTCAAAGAAAAAAAATACAGTCATGATTGTATTAGCTCAGCATGATGAAAAAGATTCGTAGCTACAGAAAAATTTAGCACTATGCACAGCGTTGTGAACCGCAGAAAAGAACGAAGGCCATCTCAATTACTTTTAATGACAAACTGTAGCGAGTCACAGGCGGCATATCTGCTCTCCAGTGTCGATAAATTTAGCAGATCGGCCACGTTCGTACAGCTGAAGCAAATTAAAACGAACAAAATTATGAAGTGCTTAGGGGAGCGCTGGCTTAGACGATTTGGTGTAACAATAAATATCGTAGCAAACCAATGTGCACAGTTCAAGCACAAGGAACTCAATCAGTGGCGAAAAACCCTTGATACAATGCATTCTATAAATGCGGCTTATAAAATTCAGATTATCGCAACGACTGAGCGTCAGAGAATGAAAGACACTGCGATATTGGTGCCCGATAGTCCACAGTTACTGGCATGAAATACCACATTTAGTCGAGTGGGCCATGTAATTGACAGTACCAGTAGCTAAAAGCTTTGCACAGGCAACCATAGCCTGTGGAAAACAGATACATATTTCAGGCGTAGACGTAACCTGAGATCTCCAATGTCATTGCATCACATCAAATATATTGGTGCGCTTGCAACAGCTAATTCATGCTTCGTGCATCGAACAACGACAAGCCTATGCGAAACGATCTAAACACATTCACCTTCGTGCCCAGAACTACATCATAATGTCTGGGGATGTGCCCGCGGCACTAAACGCTGTAAAATATAGTCCGTAGACGAAAATTATAACACCGTTTTTACCAACATTCTCGACGGACCCCGTTCTGTGGCAACAGAATACGCGACAATAACTGTATTTAATGTTGATTAGATGCCAAAGAATTACCCCCCAGAAGCGCACGACTTAAGTAACACAAGGACCACGGGAATGCTGAAGTCAACAGCCGAGCCTTAGAAATTAATAATACATACTAAATTCCGGTAATTATTGTTTTAATAAATTAGCGAGAATGCGTTCGTGCAAACACCTATATATAATTGTACACAATAAAGAAATGTCTGACAGGCATAAATATAGATTCTCATGCTTCATAAAAACCAGTTAGTACGTTAGTGTCAGATGAATACCACAACCACAGAACTTTGAAAAATTACAGCTCTTCTAGATAATAACAGTTTCTGCTACAAATGATGGAGTCTGAATAAAGGACCCAACTTACATACGATGCCGGCGGTAAACTATGCGATATTCAACAGTAGAAGCCGTCACTACTAGATTTTTGGATACAACGATCCAGTGAAGTGGTTAAAAGTTCCAAGAGTGTAAAGATTCTGGCTGGAATGTAAAGTAATATACTTCGATTCACGAAATGGAATTCATCTTGGAAATCAATGACGAAGGTAAATATTTTGCTATATAAGTAAATTTATTAAGGTGGAAATATTTCAGGTACAACTGGTTCTCAGGCTTAAAAATCTCGCTAAACGGAAACTGTAAGAGTTCACAAAATAATCAAAACTTACGTTTACAATACAGTATCTTTCCAAGCGCTCGGTAAAGCAAAACTCCAGAGTCTTTCACAAAACTTCCGACCTCTTCGCCATTCACGTTCGAAGGCTTTACTTTTTCTAAAGTGTAGTTTAAACGAAAATACATTATCAGAATACAACAAAAAACGGATAGTAAGCATAACAGTATTGAAACTCACTGTTTGAGACCATGGAAACCTGTAACGCGTTTGTAGCGGCACGAAGATCTCCACATTGCGCTAGATCTTGAAGAACAGCTGAAGAAGGTGAGCATAACTTAAACTATAAAAGTTATTTAAAGAAAAGACTAGAAAGTATAAACGTTCATTTAAAAAGGTAAAAATCATTAGCAAACAACGAAAAACATCTTATAATTGATGGTCAAGAGCGACATAAAATTTAATATAAAAGACAAGATTATGTTATGGCTACTATTAGTAATAAACAAAGAAAAGATAATAATGATTTAGTCAGAGGTCGAGTTAATCGTCTCGCTGTTCGCGCGCTGCAGTCGAAGCCCATTTGTATGCAATACATTCCCGATCGATTTTATAGCGATCCGATGAGTGGAACTTGATATCAGCAGTTGTGTTGTTCGCATTATTAACATCAACTCGGCTGTTTTTTTTTTATTTGAACTGTACTGTAGGACAGAATCCGTGTTGAATGCTCTTTCATCTTTATATTCAAAACTAAAATATACCTGAATACTATCAACGGTGTGTTCAAGTCTGCTTATTAAAAATTAAGCAACGACCTGGAACATTTTGGTTTATAGAAGATTCAACATGACATTCAATTGAAACTGCTTGTGAAGCAGTTCAACAAAAAATCGACATGAAATTTATAGCTTCATACGTCATTTGAAACAAGCCCAACTAGTCGGCACACGCGCGACCACAATGTACGGCATTCTCAAGGTACACAAAGAAGTTGTAATGATTAAGTTGCCACCATTCAGGACTATAATGCCAGTAATCAATTATCCACTGCATGAACTGGCGGATGAATAAAAAAATACGCCTACAGCAGGTACAAATCGAAATGTCAGACAGATGTGTACACAAGACTATTGAATTTATCAATGAAGTAAAATCGATATCTTCTGCATGTTCATCGATAGCAATCACCCATCATTCCTGGCGGATGAATAAAAAATACGCCTACATCATGGAAAAATCGAAATGTCAGACAGATGTGTACACAAGACTATTGAATTTATCAATGAAGTAAAATCGATAACTTCTGCATGTTCATCGATAGCAATCACCCATCATTCCTGGCGGATGAATAAAAAATACGCCTACATCATGGAAAAATCGAAATGTCAGACAGATGTGTACACAAGACTATTGAATTTATCAATGAAGTAAAATCGATAACTTCTGCATGTTCATCGATAGCAATCACCCATCATTCCTGGCGGATGAATAAAAAATACGCCTACATCATGGAAAAATCGAAATGTCAGACAGATGTGTACACAAGACTATTGAATTTATCAATGAAGTAAAATCGATAACTTCTGCATGTTCATCGATAGCAATCACCCATCATTCCTGGCGGATGAATAAAAAATACGCCTACATCATGGAAAAATCGAAATGTCAGACAGATGTGTACACAAGACTATTGAATTTATCAATGAAGTAAAATCGATAACTTCTGCATGTTCATCGATAGCAATCACCCATCATTCCTGGCGGATGAATAAAAAATACGCCTACATCATGGAAAAATCGAAATGTCAGACAGATGTGTACACAAGACTATTGAATTTATCAATGAAGTAAAATCGATAACTTCTGCATGTTCATCGATAGCAATCACCCATCATTCCTGGCGGATGAATAAAAAATACGCCTACATCATGGAAAAATCGAAATGTCAGACAGATGTGTACACAAGACTATTGAATTTATCAATGAAGTAAAATCGATATCTTCTGCATGTTCATCGATAGCAATCACCCATCATTCCTGGTGGATGAATAAAAAATACGCCTACATCATGGAAAAATCGAAATGTCAGACAGATGTGTACACAAGACTATTGAATTTATCAATGAAGTAAAATCGATAACTTCTGCATGTTCATCGATAGCAATCACCCATCATTCCTGGTGGATGAATAAAAAATACGCCTACAGCAGGTACAAATCGAAATGTCAGACAGATGTGTACACAAGACTATTGAATTTATCAATGAAGTAAAATCGATAACTTCTGCATGTTCATCGATAGCAATCACCCATCATTCCTGGTGGATGAATAAAAAATACGCCTACAGCAGGTACAAATCGAAATGTCAGACAGATGTGTACACAAGACTATTGAATTTATCAATGAAGTAAAATCGATAACTTCTGCATGTTCATCGATAGCAATCACCCATCATTCCTGGTGGATGAATAAAAAATACGCCTACAGCAGGTACAAATCGAAATGTCAGACAGATGTGTACACAAGACTATTGAATTTATCAATGAAGTAAAATCGATAACTTCTGCATGTTCATCGATAGCAATCACCCATCATTCCTGGTGGATGAATAAAAAATACGCCTACAGCATGGTACAAATCGAAATGTCAGACAGATGTGTACACAAGACTATTGAATTTATCAATGAAGTAAAATCGATAACTTCTGCATGTTCATCGATAGCAATCACCCATCATTCCTGGCGGATGAATAAAAAATACGCCTACATCATGTACAAATCGAAATGTCAGACAGATGTGTACACAAGACTATTGAATTTATCAATGAAGTAAAATCGATAACTTCTGCATGTTCATCGATAGCAATCACCCATCATTCCTGGCGGATGAATAAAAAATACGCCTACAGCATGGTACAAATCGAAATGTCAGACAGATGTGTACACAAGACTATTGAATTTATCAATGAAGTAAAATCGATAACTTCTGCATGTTCATCGATAGCAATCACCCATCATTCCTGGTGGATGAATAAAAAATACGCCTACATCATGGTACAAATCGAAATGTCAGACAGATGTGTACACAAGACTATTGAATTTATCAATGAAGTAAAATCGATAACTTCTGCATGTTCATCGATAGCAATCACCCATCATTCCTGGTGGATGAATAAAAAATACGCCTACATCATGTAAAAATCGAAATGTCAGACAGATGTGTACACAAGACGTATTGAATTTATCAATGAAGTAAAATCGATAACTTCTGCATGTTCATCGATAGCAATCACCCATCATTCCTGGTGGATGAATAAAAAATAGGCCTACATCATGTAAAAATCGAAATGTCAGACAGATGTGTACACAAGACTATTGAATTTATCAATGAAGTAAAATCGATAACTTCTGCATGTTCATCGATAGCAATCACCCATCATTCCTGGTGGATGAATAAAAAATACGCCTACATCATGTAAAAATCGAAATTTCAGACAGATGTGTACACAAGACGTTTGAATTCATCAATGAAGTAAAATCGATAACTTCTGCATGTTCATCGATAGCAATCACCCATCATTCCTGGCGGATGAATAAAAAATACGCCTACATCATGTAAAAATCGAAATTTCAGACAGATGTGTACACAAGACGTTTGAATTCATCAATGAAGTAAAATCGATAACTTCTGCATGTTCATCGATAGCAATCACCCATCATTCCTGGTGGATGAATAAAAAATACGCCTACATCATGTAAAAATCGAAATTTCAGACAGATGTGTACACAAGACGTTTGAATTCATCAATGAAGTAAAATCGATAACTTCTGCATGTTCATCGATAGCAATCACCCATCATTCCTGGTGGATGAATAAAAATAGGCCTACATCATGTAAAAATCGAAATTTCAGACAGATGTGTACACAAGACGTTTGAATTCATCAATGAAGTAAAATCGATAACTTCTGCATGTTCATCGATAGCAATCACCCATCATTCCTGGTGGATGAATAAAAAATAGGCCTACATCATGTAAAAATCGAAATTTCAGACAGATGTGTACACAAGACGTTTGAATTCATCAATGAAGTAAAATCGATAACTTCTGCATGTTCATCGATAGCAATCACCCATCATTCCTGGTGGATGAATAAAAAATACGCCTACATCATGTAAAAATCGAAATTTCAGACAGATGTGTACACAAGACGTTTGAATTCATCAATGAAGTAAAATCGATAACTTCTGCATGTTCATCGATAGCAATCACCCATCATTCCTGGTGGATGAATAAAAAATAGGCCTACATCATGTAAAAATCGAAATTTCAGACAGATGTGTACACAAGACTTTTGAATTCATCAATGAATCAAAATCAATATCTTCTGCATGTTCATCGATAGCAACCACCCATCATTCCTCATACCTATGATTTATTTGAAAATTGTCCTCAATAGGTGCAATAAAGATGTTAAATTCACTTTCGATTGTCTATATTGTACGCAAGCCGATGAACTGACGATGAGCAGACAGTTAGGAAGTCCACTAGATGATGCATACATGTTAAATTGTGAAACGTCAAAACGTCAATCCCTTATCAAGAAATACTGTTATACGTCATCATCAGGCACGGTAAAACAAAAGTCATTAGTAACTAAAATTCCATCACCATTTAAACATAAGAATAACGAAAAAATTAATACCGATCAAAAAAAATAATTAAGGCACACAAATTATCAGAGAGATTCATGAGGTGGAGGACATAGTTGCAATGAGTATATTTACATAGATAACACACAAGAATGAGGCAAAATAAATCTATACACAACACCATTATGGCAAAGTCAGCTGTAAGGCAAGGAAATAATGGAAATACAGCTTCCTTGCGGTTTTCACCGTAACAAGTTATAATCACAACTAGTTGGAAAAAGTACGAAGATGATTCTACCAGAAATCTGCAACAAGATCGCCACTGAAGTTGACCCGATGTCATATCTCGCTGGGTCTCCAACTAGGAACTATGATGTAGACTATTGAGTTTCATACCATCACATTTGAAAGAATTTAATTTGAGCTGTTTCTGCGAATTTGATTCTTACGCAGAGTGAAAGAATAATGCTCTAATGGTCAATTGAATTGAAGGCAAACGCAAAACGTGACCGAGCCAAAGGATTTGATCGAGCATTATTTGTTTTACTAACGAGGACCACTTGTTCGATGATCCAAAAATACTTCTAGAAATGTCACCATTAGTTAGTCATTAAAGAAAGATACTCGTTGTCGTGATTCTCATACCCATCTCGTCAGGCAAATTGTCCGAGATATTGGTAGAGCTGCCAAGGTATATACACCCTTCAACCACGTCCAGATTTTCATTCTGCAGTCGTAGTGAATGGTGAGTGATCCTGTAAAATTATCTTAAATTTAGACGGTGCGAATTTCCTACTGAAAGACGGACAAAGGACCGCCAATCTATTCAAGACGACCTGAGAATAATCTCGACTGTTTAATAACAATAAGATATCATAAATAAATAAGACAAATCTACCGCCAGGGATAATTTCGAAGCCTTTATCCTGAACGTACGGAAGAGTGATGTATACAACAGCATATATTACAAAAATTAATATAATTGGGACGATAATCATTGCAGGTTGTAAATCTTAGTGTTATTCGTTGTAGACATTAACGCGACCAGTGATTATGTAGACAGCACGTAAGGTTTTCGTTCTCGACCAATTTATGAAGCATTTTCACGAAGTCTACAATTACGAAAATTTTGTTGTAGAAATAGTAAAATTTGACCAAAGTTAGATGACCTATGGAGCAGATTCTGGTCTTATAAATATGACTGACAAACCAATTAATAATAATGATAATACGACTACTACCACTAATACTTATTATTTTAATAATAATACTAATACTTCCACTACTACTACTAATACTACTACTACTACTACTACTACCACCACTACTACTACTACTACTACTAATAATAATAATAATAATAATAATAATAATAATAATAATAATAATAATAATAATAATAATAATAATAATAATACAATGTTATTGGCAGAATAAGCAAGAAGCAGCACAATGGCCTAAACAAATAAAACTAATTACTTTATATAAAAAGGATTGCATAGATCGAACTTTTTCCACATTGAACAAGTCAATCCGTTTTAGATCTCAAATAAAGTCGCAAAAAAATAAACAACCAAGTCGAAATTATGTGATTAAGATATTCTAAACAGCTAATTTGAATGTACTAATGCATGCCTAACCTGTTTTGAAGCCAGTTCTGCTATTCTATTCAAAGCTTTCCCAAGTATTCGAGGTGCGACAGCGTTGAATTCTATTTGATGCGAATCCAGCTTCCTCGCTAAATGATCTGGCATAAACTGCAAAACTGAAGGCAGTCCATCTCGTGAAGAAAACACTGAAGAGGTTGATTTAGAGTAGCAGATGCAAATGACAGATTTTTCAGAGCCTTTCAGTTTGTGCCGAAGGAGAATGTTATGAAAACGTGGCAGATCAGTAAAGACGACGCCTGGAAGATGCTGAAATTAACAAAAGATATAGCTAGCTTACAGAAAAATTATAACCAAGAAAATTCATAGAATAAATGCAAATCCATTCCACAATGTCTGGACAACAATAACAGAGAAAAATCATGAACCATGTGTAATTAACGACTAATTCGACCGTGAATCTGGATGAAGTAAAAACTTAATTAGATTAAATTAAAACACATAAAAAAGTAAGGAAAAGTATTTAAGCTAATTTGCAGTATCCTCCAAAAAAATATGTGCTTTCAATAATGTATCATCAATAAGCTTAGCTTTTGGTCATTAAATATACTGGTCTAATGATCGTCGGAATGTAGCTAGGCCGTCATCAAGAAGACAAACGAAATAATACACTGAATTTTTGTACCAGCATGCTCTTCATAACAATCCAAGTGATCTAAACACATTCGTTATTATAGTCATACACTGTTTGCAATTATGCATTAGGTGTGGTGTACCTTATTGCTAATTAGTTCAAATAGGACTAAAAGGACAAACCAAAGTCAGTATGAACGACAAGTATAATGTCATGTACGCTTCTTTTTGGTGAGAGGGTTGCATTCCTGGCAAAAAATCATGCATCAGCTCAGGAAACTATCCACTTCCATCCACAAAAAGAAGACAGCTAAAGAAGTCATAAAATCAAGTTATCTGAAATCCGGCACCAGTATCAGAATTTGGCACAGTCAACGTAATGTAGTTTGGTTAAAGCACGCTTGGATGCTTTGAGACAACTGGTTGAGGACCAAGAGGGTGTTATTCGTTCATTAGAAAATTTCCAGACATAGTCAGCGTGGATGGAGATGCTCACTCCTTATCTAAATACAATTGTTTGATTTATAGTCTGTAGGTTTAGGTTGACACTGAGGATGATGGAACGACTAAACCGACGTTGTTTAAACTCAACACGAAGGAAAGGTCACATTTTACGAACACTAAAAGCTAAGGAGAGTTTGGATGAAACGGCTAGATTTTGTGATAGGCCAAAGACGCTTAATCGGGTGTCAATCCGAAAACCATCGTTTGAACGACAAACGAGACAACACATTATTGATTAGCCCATTAAAACCGGTAAAAAATGCATTTTAATTTGTTCTAAAGGTAGAAAAATGTAACCTTTAAATAGCCTTGGATAAGTTTATATTAAATCGGATCAACATTTACTGGTGTTGAATTTTTGCATTAGTATGGCGCGTAGCATGTCCAAAATAGAAAACTAATTACTGGGGATTAAAAAACATTTATTTATGTTTGTTAATGGGGATGATATATATTTATTCTATGAAAACCGTATACGTGCACGAAGAAATGATTGGCAAATTGAATAAATGGCGTCAGCATATTAGCTTGGCAAATTAAAGAGCGCAACACTAGCATTTTTTGCGACTTTTGACTAAACAACGTCAATGATGTATTGCGCAGATCTGAATTTCGTCATGAAACAGGGGCTGTAACATATTTACAAAATTAAATAGTAAACATGTTTAAGTAAGACCGTGAGAACAAATTATCGCTTGTTATTTCGCCTGCAAACCGGAGTGGACGTTGTGCGCAACTTCAGATCATTAACAACTACCTGTCATATAAAATAGATAAGAAAAAACTTTATGATGCTATAAAACCAAGTTTTAATGCTCGCACAGTACAAATGTATATTCACATAAAATACAGTGGTGAAGAGACCAATAAACGTGTAAAAGTAAGATTTCGTTCCGTATTTTATTTAAAAAAATTCACACATGACTTAGTTTCATGCAATTAAACATTAGCAGCCAAGACTATCTCATATTTATATTATATTGTATTAAATATAACACTTCCTTTTTCTAAACAATTGTTAAATGTGTGTTTTCAGAGAGAATTTTTAAAGTAAACGTCAATTGGTTGATGGGTGTTAACAGCTGATTAGTATGGCCTAGCATTGTTTTCCAATCTTAATACTGATGATGATTAAAATAATAAAGATTATATTAACAAATGTAGTAATTTTGCAACCCTCTATGAAATATGCACACACTGATTTTCTTTATTAAGCTAAATTTATATCTGGCTGATGTTGGTAATTAAATTAATGAAGAAGCAAATGCTTGAATAGAGAAATAATTTGACCTCGATCTCTTACAGGTTGAAAAAGAATGGACAATGCTATCAAATTATTCCTATTACAAATTGATGATTTAATAAATTAAATGTTTAAATGACAAACGAAAACTCCGTTACAATTCCAAATAGGCATACTGCTTGACATGTCATAAAGTCAATTCCGTTGAAATATCTAAAACAAGGATAGCCCAATCTGGTGATTTTGTACCTAGAAATATTTACCCTATTTCTCGGACTATAAGGAGCACTTAAAAATCTTAATTTACCTTAAAAATCGAAAATGCCCTTATATTTTAAATATGTCTGTTTTATCCGCTAACCATAATTAACGATTTTGTCTCTTTATTGTAGGTGCCTACATTACATTTCATGTGTACCTCTTAGTAATTAACTTTCCATAATTAATCAACCATGGTAATTAAATTTATGCGCCTGTTATTACAGTGGACAATAAAAGTTTTCCTTGTAATGTGTCTGAATAGTGCCTTATAATCTGCTGTGTCGTATCGCTGATAAAAGACGCGTTCATAGAGGGTGCGCCTTATGGGCCAGAAAATACGATACCCTTTATGATGGGTAGAAATCAACGGGAAGCACACGGAAAACAAAGTAATTTTGAATGGATAATAACATCACATCTCATCCATGCTGAGTCGACCGTTAACGAGGAAGCCATTGATACCAACATATGTAAATACTGACAGACTGCGGCAAATTCTAGACAGTTCGTGAAGAGTTGCTAATAAGGATGAAGCCGATCTACTGGATGGATTACCTTTGCTAAACTTTGCAATGCTTAGTTTTTACTAATAATTGTATGTGTATAATGGGGCTGGTGTTTACTTCAAGATAACACAATTGATTTAAATAATACGATTTATTATTCAAAAATAAAAGTCATGAAACCGAAATCGTTAAAGAAGATGAAAAATCATAACAATGTCTATAAATCCAGCCACTTGACTAGCCAACGACAAATTTTGTTTATAATTTACGACACATTATGTTTAGACCTCAAAATTTAGCTGACATTTTAACTTGATGCAATTATTTTGAACTATAACAATGCAATCAAAAAAATAGCTCACATAAATTCAACTTCAACGCATAATTTCATCGCCAAAATAAAGCCAAGCATAATAAAGTAAGGGCAAAACTTACTTCGAGTAGAACAATAGTATAAGAAAGAGCATCTGCACAGCACAAATTGGAGTAGCGGCCGGATTGAGATACAAACTCTTCTAGGCCTATAAAGTCATTTTCATATGTCTCATCATTCCACTCCTGTAGTACAACTTTCGATTGTTTGTTAAGGCCTAGTTCATTGCACGAGTCCCTGGCAAGAAGTCGAACGAGAGACGTTTTCCCACTGCCAGGCGGGCCCGTTAAAAATACAACACTACCACCACCAACAGAACCGGCATTTCCACCTAATTTAAACACAGATCTAAACGCGAAGACAACCTCTTTTATTTTGTCAGGATGTATTGCAAGTTCTGAAAAAGAACTTGGCTCATACAGATCACACCAGGGCAAGTCATCGCCAACTGAACAGAAAGAGCGTTTAACTGATGGTGATCTGATTTCATCGGAATTCATCCATTTTTCGATAAGGTATTTACGTTTATTTGAATTGACAGGCATTTACAAATAACACACGTTGAATCGGCTGTAAAGTAAAATGACGGTTGCATTTAAAAGAAAATAATTAAATTATCATTAATATTCTCAATTGTTTATATGTTGATGAAGCCTCTAAAACAAAATCTACAACTCATTGTGAAAAAAATCTTAGCTACTATATAATATAACAAAACTACCGCCAGTTGCTATGCTGTTCGACGAGTAGTTAAATACAATGGGATTGGCGTTTACTTCAAGCTCGCAAACTTGATCTAAATAATTTCTACCACCACCCGTGCAATCAACTATTGTTTAATTGTACTATTTAATAGCCGTTAGTTACTGATTGTGGCGGAGAACTAATATATATGCATTTATGTATTAGGTATTGCGAAGCTACTGACAAATTAGTTCAATTATAAAAAGAAGGATAAACCGGATACAGCATGAACGGAAAATAAAATCTCGTGCACATTCGTTTCGTGCTTACTCGAAACTCATCAGTAGCCTAACAAATTGCATTAAAATTAATCAAGAAATCCCTGCAAATAATAAAATAAACGACGGCTTTAGTGCAAATATACTGTTTCATTTAATGTGATTTAGGTACATTTAACTTTGAAAAACTACTGAAATAAAAATCGCGGAAATAAGGTGATAATGGACTTCACCGCGGTTTGATGTCATTTATATCACATTAGTACATTACCCTGACAGTTTGTACGTGCAAGCTTTTAATTTCTAATAACAGATAGATAGGGGAAGAACTTCAGTTATCAACCTCAAACCCACTAAGATTGTACCACCTAGTTGTCTATTTCAGACAAACTGGAAATCCATTTATTACAGAGAAGAACACATATTTCACCTTATACTCGTAGGTACTATTATCATCCAATATTCGGTAAATCTAGATCTTAATTTATCCATGCATGAAATTATACGTAATATAAAATTTATATAAAAGTATTTAAAAATTCACATTCACGTAATATTAAGTAGGCATCGTTAGAAATTTCCATCAAGACGACAAACGAGCACTAGTTAGCCAGCTCAGGATTGGCTGAATGAATCTTGCCAAATTTAATGGAATACAGCCTTCATCTCATTTCAAGTGAGGCCTCGAGTTTTGTTTAATTACGTAGCAACAATTAGTTAAATGAGTAGAGATGGAATAAGAGCAAACGCGCTAGACAAAAAGGGCAAGTTTCGACTGCTCAAAGAAACTTTGGCCATGGAAATCTGATCACATGTTTCTCATCAGCATTAGATATCAGACTAAGGTAAGAAAAACTCTGAATATAAACCATCACCACTAAAAGTTCTAACATATGGAGGACGAAGATAAGATGTACTCTGCTCAATATATGTACCATTTAGACTCTCATCTTCATTTGGTCCCCAATAATTCAGTGAAGATACTTGGAGCAAGACCCCAAATTCCTGCCAGTTCGGCATATACTAATACTGGTATATATATATATATATATATATATATATATATATATATATATATATATATATATATATGACGGCAAATTAACTAGCCTGAAAGACGATTTGGTATCGTTCCAGACACGAAAGGCTAAAGAGATGAAGGAAACATTTTCATCATATGCAGGCGATGTTCAATCCAATTAACTTGCAAACCAGGCTCGCGAAACAATAATTGATCGTAACTATAATGCTATAAACGACGGAGGCTGAATTGTTCGGTAGACCGAAATCTTAAAAAATCCTTTCTTTTATCCAAGTGCATCCGTCCTGATCCTCAAATTTAAGGTAAATTCAGAACCACAGTCAGTTTTATATATACTGAATACAATAATAAGCATTAAGCGTCGCAGAGCAGAAGGCACTGATGACACATCACTGACTTCATTTAAAGATGGTGATTATACCATGTGTAAACTGGCAACTAAACTCCTTCGTAATTCACAGAATGAAGAGACTGTGCCTGTTGCTTAGGTCGAGCCGTTTCACCGTTTCTCGTAAATGTCCTGTTAGATTGTGACCAAGACTAGGTTTCCCAGATCATATTTTTCCCTCTGTCAATGAATTTAACATAAAGTATATTGCTATCAACAACTGCCTTTTCAGACCACAACAGTGGAATTGACTCAATGGATTTTAATGTACAGTTGGGTATTACATCCATAAACAAATAATTTTGGACGCGTTCGGGTCTAAAATTATTTATGGCGTAAAATATTTACTTTTCTATGTATTTAGAATGAGGCTATTTAAGTTCTTCCCTGCGATAGATTAGCAGACCTTGACCACGCAGTTGATATCCTATTACTACTGGACAAACTAGTCTCTGCTCAGGCTTTCACGGAAGATTACCAGTCGCCATTTCATCTATCGGTGTGGAATTCGTATCCTCTAAATGTAAGATATTATAACAGTATCACATAGAATTCACTTCAAATCTGCATTTTCTAGATGCAGATCTGAAATTGGTCAACAGGTTCACATATTTTGGCAGTCATACCAATAACTCAGACAATGAAAAACAAGATTAATATTTATAATTTATAAACAAGAATAACTTATTGTGTTAAAGGCCGTAAGTGAACTTATGCACATACAGTGTTATTATATTCTAGTGATATTTTGGACTTCAGTATTAAAGATCCACGATCGTTATCTATGGGCTTTGTCCATATGCTATCAACGGTAAATAAGCAACTCTAACCTTCGTAAGCATGTTTTTGTATGTTTTGAAGCGCTCCTCGTAAGACAACCAAACAAAGCTCCATCAATTGCAAAGGCTCAGACACATTTTAGCCCGCCAACATTTAGATACCTCAGTGAAATTTTAATAACCAATGCTACATATACGGAACGGACTCTAACATAGAAAAACAAGTGAATAAAACCACAATTTAATTGAGTAACCCAAAACAGCTCGTTTACCAGAATAAATCCGCATGCTCATCATAGTTTTAGGCTGGAAATTCTGTGCTCTGTTGTGATCATTTTGCAGATCAATAGTAGTCAATCCTTTTTCAACCATTAGCGCCTATTGTTGACACATGAAACTGCGAAATTGAAGAGAATTTTATGACTTTTACCTATATGGTTACTATAGATAAACAAACATGAATTGAAGGGGGTTAAATTGAGAAACAATCCGGTTTCATCAGTTTTGCTATTCTGAGATAAGTTTCAGTGCCGGGCTTGCCTGATGGGTGCAAAAAACAGAGATACAAAATGTTTTGCTGATCTTAAATTGACAATGTATTGTAACATTATAAGTCCTTTGTTGAAATATCGAGAATGATCCCAATTTAGATAACTGAAACTTCAATTTCGGTTGAGTTTTAAAGATTTCATTTTATTTTAAAGACACTACTGGATTCAGGGAAACTGCAAGCTATCACATCGTCTGATTTTAGTAAAACTATTGGTATTTTGGGGTTGTTGGATGAGTTTTAAACATGAGGGCACAGTGCACATGAATGGCGTACTTAGGATATCTAGCTACAGATATAAAGTTGACAAGAAAGGGATTCTAAATTATAAAGAAACACGGGGCACTTTAATCCAATAAACCTTGCAGGTAACAACTTGGAATCAAAGCGAAGTTCGTTGGATGAGTCTATACATGATATTATAAGAATATCATACAATAGGTCCTCCGCCTGAATAGTACTAACATATCTTACATGTGCAAGAATATATGTAGCAAAATAATTATGGAAAAGAAAAATGAAACCGTGATCTTACACATTTAATTCTTGTTTTGGATCCCAGCTTTAATAATTGCTCTCTTACCTTAAATTTTTCGGCAAAAAAATATTTTTTAACTTTAGTATTTCAATTCAAGTAGTGAATAGAAAAATTCAATATCAAATTGAAATACGACTCAGACTACCATAAAACCTACCAAAAAAACATTCTTAAAGAGTCCGGCTCAGTTGACATGGTTTAAGTAACACAATTTTGTGAAAAAACAGAATACCAATTAAAAGTTTTAAATGTGGTCTTTAAAGAAAGATTAAAAAAACTACTTAAAATATCACGAAAAATAAAAGAAAATGTTTAATGAATTCCAGAAAATAAAACTTGAGACCGAAAAATTAAAACAACGCGCAATATTCTTACAAATATTTTTCAATGTGTAAAACAAAAGAATTGTAATATTTCAACTAGTACTGCGTAAACGCCCCAGCCGCAATTCAATGCCGTGAAAGGTTATAAGAAGAAACATAGTTCAGGAAATTACTCAAGAACAGTTATTGTGAAGGTCCCTATGAGGGCAGGAAAAGCGATAGCCGGTAAATGCCGTGAAAGATTAGAATAAAATATCCCATAAATAGATAATCGATTACGTATGACTATTTGTACACCAACTAGAAGATTGACGTGACTGAGGTCTAAGCGAAAAGATGACAACGTGGTAAACGCAAGTCTAGAATTCGACGTAGGTAGATAGTCAAGAAGAGAGAGCGAGCAGAGCGGAAGTGTCAAGTGTGTTGTATGGTATATGCACCGTGCTTATATAGATGTGCAGGTGTAATCTCGCACACCATTGGTCAACAGATAATTTCGCTTTTTTTAATTGGTACCCGTAATTAAGTTTGAATTTAATTTTGGCAATATGACGACGAATTTATCTATGTAGTTAAATCAATTTCCTATCTGAGAAAATAGAAAGGTAAACAAAATGTTTCTCGTCGAGGCTTTGTTGTTAATGTGAGGGAGAGTTCGAACCCAGTTAAGCAACTGCTTTTTCTGTCTGTTAGTTAGACAGTCAAGTACAGAGACCGTCAGCAGGGCAGAAGTTTCAAGTGTTTTTGCATTGTAAATGCACCGTGTTTGAATTTTAATTAGGAAATATTTTGGCGAATTAATTTGAGCCGAAATAATTTTAAAACGCCACGGCAGTTAGTAAATGCCTTGAGACGTTACAGGAAGAAGAACGGGCAGAAGTTGTCTGAGAACAGTTAATGTAGGTGGACCTTAAGAGGTCCTTAAAAGCGCTCACCGGCAAATTCCGCCAAATTAAAATATGTTGAAGTGTCTAGAAGTACTACTAGACAATTGCTGTATGCTCCGGTTATTTGGCTGGTGTTCCTTTATATGGATGCACTAGAATAATTAGGGTTGTCGAAACTGGTGTAACGACACAAATTAATGGCCGACATATTACGTATATTAAATTCAATTTTATTTACGTTGCAACAATGAGAAAAAAGCGAAACTTGCCGTTTAACCAATAGTGTGTAAGTAGACATATATTACTATGGCATGCTATTTAAGCACGGCAATTTACCATGCAAGTCAGTTGTCGTTTTTGCATTCTGCTTTGCGTTACGCGTGTGCGTTCTGTCGGCTGTCAATACCTACGCTGGCGATTTGATTTGTTTCACCAACAATTGGCTACATCCGTGACACATCTTGTTGCGGTACAACCAGCGAGACCAGCCAAGTAATTGCAGAACTTGAAAAAAGTTTTCCACATCGTGATTACAACGCGACAACAGAAGGAACAACAGCCAGAGACAACCCAAGGCTCTAGGACATCTTCACACTCTGAATAATTCAAGAGAACGCACGACCAGGCCCTGTTAAGGGCCCCCCTATCATAACAATATCTATATTCAGAGCACCTTAACCGAGTTTGTAACGTCGTACGGCATTTACTTGAAGCTGGGGCGTTTACACTGGATAGTTGAGTTGCTTTTCAAAGGCTCAGAATTGTCTTGTTCATTATCTGCGGCAACACTGTGGTTGATAGTACACGTAGAAATCAGATTAATAGATGATCGATTAGGTTAAATAGTTGTGCAGCAAGAAGAATATTGGCGTGACTGAGACACAGCGTGGTTAACGCAAGTCCAGAAATCGGCGTTGGTCGACAGTCATTTGAATAGAGCGACAGCAATCACCCGCGACCAGCAAAGCAGAAGTGCCAAGTGTGTGGTGTGGTAATTTCAGCGTGCTTATATATATATATATATATATATATATATATATATCATATATATGCAGTCGCACGCCATTGAACAACTGAAGTTTTGCTTTTTTTAACTGGTACGGCGTATTGAAGTTTGAATTTGAAATGGAATTATGTCGGCGAATAAATCTGAGCCGTTTTATCAATTTCCTCGCTGAGAAAATGAAAAGAAATTAATCCTCTCAGCGAGGCTTGATTAGTAATGTAGGAGGGAGTTCGAACCAAGTTAAGACACTGGTTATTATTCTGCCCATAGCTAATAAAAAATATACAGTTATGCTTGGCGGGTGCAGACATGTTGAGTGCTTCATCAATGAAATGATGCTAAATAACTACTATTAATTGCTACAAAAATTGTTAGCTTTAATGTTTGGTCATACTACGTGAAGCGAAGTACAGTAGTGTGATAAGTTTTGAAAGCCGCAGCTTGAAATTACATAAAAGTTTGCCACTGAAGTTGCCAGGTTTAAATTAAAACCTGGGCAGGTTGGATCGCCGTCAATGAGAGTTTGAATACAACCAAAAGAACCAGTGTGTGCTCAATGTTGTAGTCATGATATTCGTAGTGAATGGGCACTGTGTAACTGATGAAGTTGCGATATGAATTGAAAGTGGCCTATAACAGGATACGAAGCCGATGACTCCTTGTTGTTGCTACACAAGTCCTTAGCTCTAAGCAGCTGGTCATACCAATATGGACAGTGTGAGCTCAGGTGTGAGCCATACATTACAACAGAACGATTAAAAAAATTACATGAAAACCCCACGTTACAGACTAAAAGTCTACTCGAACGTTGCCGCAGAGATGGCATAAAACCGAAGATTTGTTCAGAGATGCTACACAATTATTATCCAAGAACCGCTGGTTATACAACGTGAGACAAGTGGGTTTGAGAAAGGCAATAAATCATGTGGATTCAAGGAGATCACATCGCATGACATAGGGCACAAGCGATACGCAAAAAATTGACATTTGATACGTAGAATAGAATAGAATAGAATAGAATATCTTTATTTCGATTCAAATCACACATATTCCATCAAATAATAAAATTGGAAATTGTACAATATATATTAAAAAAATTATCACATCACAATAATTGTGCAATTAATATCATGTAGATAGGTATATCTCACTAGTTGTACAATACAATATATCAATATCAGAAAGTTCGACTGAAAAGAATAATATATACATCATCAAATTAGGAACAATTAAGGTATAATTCGAGTGTAACATTGTGCAAAAATTGAGAACCATGACTTGCAATTGATTGTATGTAATGTTAACTAATTTGAAGAAATAATGCATAACATTTCAATTATAATAATACAAAACTTGGAAATAAAAATGTCAAGAAAATCTGTTTCCGATAACAATTATCCTTGTCTTTTATTCAACTATGAGAAAGTATTATCATAATCAAAAAAATAAAAATTATCAGCAGGATTGCAGACTTTTTCAAGTTCAGTAGATATAGTTTTAAAAGACATCTTAGATGGAGGCATTTGTTCTGTTCCCTATTTTTAAAGCTTTCGTCTTTTTATTGTTTATTCTCAGCCCTGGTGTGATCAATTATTTACTCAAATCATACAAATCTAATGTCACATTATTTTTAGAGAATTCGACATTCTTTGGATCAATTGGGAAGATTATTTTTAAATAATCAGCGAATTTGCAAACTCGACCGTTAAGGATCTTAGTTTCCAAATTTGCAAATACAATTTTAAATAAAATTGGCCCCAAGCTTGGTCCCTGTGGAACTCCACTCGTTACTCGTTTCGATTTTGATATCAAATCGTTTGCTTGAATACTCATTTGTCGATTATATAGATAGTATTTAAGTAATCTAAAAATATTCGGATCAATATTCAACAAACTAATCGCATTCAAAATAGCATCAAAAGATATAGAGTCAAAAGCTTTTGAGATATCTATAAATACAATTAATGCATCTAAATTATTCTCGTCTAATGTGATTACATGTTTCCACATGGAAAGCATATTAGTAGTTGTCGATCTACCTTTCGTAAAGCCATGTTGACATAAGTCAAAATCAGCCGGTAACATACGTTCTAAATGATCTAGTATCAATCGTTCTATTATCTTCAAAAACGAAGGGATAATAGAGATTAATCTATAATTACTGGCGCACGTTGGCTTACTAACTTTTGGCAACGGCTTAGCTACTATCGTTAATATATCGATTGGTAATTTCCCATTCTTCAAAATTCTATTTATAAAGTTGCAGAGCACATTCCTAAATGTTAAGGGTAATTGAATCAGATTATCAATCGAAATACCAAGGTGATCTTTTTGTTTTTTTGATTTGATTTTTAACATCAATTTTATCAATTCATCACTGTCAATAACAAGTCCTGATTCCTGGTCTCCCAAAGGATCAGGTATTTCCATAAGATTTCTTTCATTCTGTGGATTACATATCAAATTGCCAAAAACATCATCCAATTCAAAGAGAAATTCGTGCTCAGTTTTATCCACAGGTAATATAAGCTTTAACTTTTCCTTATATTTACTATAATCTGTGAGGAGTTTGTATCCTAGTCTAGGATTACTCTTCATTTTGGCCAAAATAATTCGTTCTGATAATTGCCGAATTATCAGCAGCGATGAATTAATTTCGTTATCAATGAGATCTAGCCTCATTTGTTTAATACTATTGATAAGACTACACTTTATTATATTATCTCGTTTAATTCTTAGTTTACACAATTTCCTATTAATTCGTTTCGGTATAATGTCCGTAAACGTAGATGCCTGAAATAAAATAGATAATAACGATGAAACAGAAGAAACAAACTCGTCAGTGTTCAAGAAATAAAAACTTCCATAATCAATCAGTAAGCTTAATTCTCTAAAAAGATTCCAGTTGATTCTGGAACAGTGCACGTGTGCATTTTCAAAATTTAGTTTCTGTGTTTTGCTACTCAAGATGTTCTATTGTAGAATAATTTGTTTGTGATCCAATTCTTTGAAATAATTAACAACATCATAACTGTGCGATTTCACCATTTCAGTTTCTAAGTATACATGATCTAAGCATTGCGAACCTCTAGTTGATTCATTTATAATCTGCTTGAGATCATGGTTAGA
This sequence comes from Eudiplozoon nipponicum, assembly GCA_029291075.1. NCBI lineage: Eukaryota > Metazoa > Platyhelminthes > Monogenea > Mazocraeidea > Diplozoidae > Eudiplozoon > Eudiplozoon nipponicum. The sequence goes on along the minus strand of JAQBSW010003427.1, from coordinate 57,934 downwards.
AAAAAAAATTGGTTATTTCACAGTCCTGTAACTTATTAAAGTCACCTACCACTACATTATAGCCATGGCAGTCAAAGATAGATTGAAAAGAATTGGTAAATGTTTGATCATCAAATAAAGTAGCATACGGCGGTCTATAAACCGCTGTTAAGATCAGATTATCAAATTGTATAGATAAGAAATCAATGATAGCATTATCATCACTAGTATGTAGAATTTTCGCCTTAAATACAGATTTACTATAAATGAGTACTCCTCCACCTCTTTTATCCAGCGATCTGTCTTTTCAAAATAAAGAATAGTGAGGAATATCAAATTCATGGTTTTCTATGTCATTATTAAGCTAGGTTTCAGATAAAATTATGAAATCAAAATCATTACTTATTATAAAATTACAAAGCAAAAAGTTTTTGTTCCTAACACTTCGAAAGTTAGCATAAAATAAGGTAAATGTGGAACACGACTTATCTAAACAATAATCAACTTTTACTGATTCAGCTTTGTTGGCTTCTTTATTATGCGTTTCCCAGGTTTTGAGGCCATTCTTTCTCTCCCCCCACTGTCCACAAGATTTATTAATGATACATCGTTTTTTGATGTTGCGGTCTCAGAGGTTGCTTGATCAGGGGTTGGCAGCTTCCGTTTCTGGTTGTTTATTAACTTTTTTGCTTTAGCCAACTTTCGTTAGAGAAACGTTTTGTCCCGACCAATAAAAATGCTGCGAAAACTCAGACTCTCATCTTTCTTTTTGTTGATGGACTCAATTTGCATATTTGTTGGGCGTTTTGATAATTTTACAATAACTGGCCTTGGACGATCCGATCGTTTACCCACCCTAAAGCATTTTGCAATATCCGCATGCGTCTCTTCTTTTATTAACGCATTTAATTTCTGGACATCATTTACCTCAGCATTTTCAGCAAGATTAAATAATACTAGTTGATCTTGTTTGCTGTTTCGCGCTGATACTTCATTCGCCAATATATTCAATATTTCTTCGCCAGATGATTTATTTTTAACAGGCGTGTCACTTTCCACTGTTATAGCAGCCAATTCAATCCAAGGCTGAACATCAATTTGTATTTTGTCTAACTTAATGTTTAACGCTTCATTCAGTTCAACTATACGCACGCTTAAAGTCTCATTATTTTTAACTGCCTGTTCCAATTTCATCGCATTCACAACAGCCTCATTCTTCAATATGGACACTTCATTTTTTAAATAGTTGTTGTCTTCTTTCAATACCTTCACTGAATTCTGGAGATCCATAAAAATTTTTTCAATATCAGAATGCGACAAAATTGGAGCCATTTCAAACCGCGCGTACAAATTAAATACAAAATAACGATAAATTAATGCAACAACATCATCTTTATACGTTATGCAAAGCAATCTATTGTTCGGTTGAGCATGTAGTGCCTGAAATGCATGTAGAAAGTTGTATGTCGCCAGGATCATGCGGTTCGATAAACGCTCCTAACCTGTCTATGCTTGCCGATGTATGTGTTGCACATTGCGTGGTGATGAAGTATTTCGGTTGGCTGAACAAAACTAGGTAAGGATCGCAATATTTTGTTTGTAGTGGTGCAAAAGCAGCGTTGTTTTGAATGAGTTCTCTCTTGCAGCCGTGGAGCTGTGGGGGACGCGAAAGGAGTACGTCTCGGCCGCTGGTGAGAGATGTTATCGAATTAAAGTCAAAGGCAAGAAGCTCCGACATTTTGGTCATCTTTTGCGGGTAGTAAACATGGAAGCTGACTAGGCAGGCTTAGGTACATGCCAAATAAGTTTTCCGATGCAGACATTTTAATAGGTCTACGTATACGGGAACGCATATCATGTAGGACTAAAGTAAATGCAGCGACCCAGTTGTAATTAATGAACGTGGGTGCTAAAGATGCACTGAGTTCTCTGTACATTCTTTCTACCATAGACTTATAATGGGGGTGTAGGTCGTCGTCTGAGGTAAAGTGCATCTCATGACACACAAGGTAGTTTTGAGAAGATCAGATGAGAAGCAAATGCCTCTAGCAGTATTGACCTCGTTGAGAACACCATAATGTGCTATCCATGCAGAGATAAAACCGTTAGTGACTTTGCCTGCAGAAATGGTGGCGAGATGTTTAGCCGCAGTCCGTCGGGTAAATCTATCAATCATAGTTAAAATGCAGCTAAAAAATTGAATCGTTGTCAGAAGTATTTGGGAAATATTCCAACTTAGGACAAGTGTGCTGTGTGATCATTTTTCTGGCATTTAGCATATTTAAAGACCCATCGTATAGCGTTCTGCCTGAGCTTGTGACCCCAAAAACGATCTGTAAGAAGTTTGACAGACTACTTGCATCCTGAGTGAGAAACTGTGTGAATTTAATCGAAAACCTTTCTCTGCAGGCTGTTTGGCAGAATTGGCTTGTTGGGCTGCGTACTCGTGCGGTAAACAATTGGTAAACATTTCAAGAGTCGGCATACGGACTTAATGGTGTGACGAGCAACTAATCTTTTAATGTGAGAGTCACCGGGCATTGCTGCAGATTAACTGACAGTCACGGAGTTGACTGAGAATGGAAAAGGCGAAGCTGGTTGTAGCGAGACGCCTGGTCTGCAAAGTGAGTCTGCAGTGTTGTTTTATTTTTACTTGACATGAAAAATGTCGAATTGCAATTTGTTTAGACGTGACAGTTGTCTATCTACTCTGACATGATACTTTGCGGCAGTTGAAGTCGCGTTTCGAATAAGCTAAATAATAATACATGATCTGTAAAAACAACAAATTTGCTACTGCCAATGATGCTGATGAAGTGGCGAGGAATTCTTGACCGAAAGTGTCGTATCTGGCTTCTACCGGTTTCAGAGTACGCGAGTAAAACTACTAGACTATCGAAATCTGTCGATCTCTTGTTCCAAAGTGGTCCCAATAGCAAACTCCGAAGCATCGGCTGTGAGCTGAAATAGTCTTTGGAAATCTGATTCGGTTAGCATTGTAGCATTGGCTAACAAGTTAGTGTCGAGACGGAGTAATTCCTTGTCTTCAGGCGACCAAGAAATGATGGGGTTACTGCTAAGCCATTTTCGATTCCCCAGGTGCCTGCAGAGTGGATAAAGTTGTTTTGATAGGCCGAGAAGGAACTTGCGATAGTAGTTAAGAGCTCTCAAATTTTCCTGTAGCTCATTTAAAGTCTTTGTTGACTTAATTTTTTGATCGAATTTTTCTTTGACGACAAGTTTTGAATATCTTGTAGCGTAATTCGATGTCTAAGAAATCGACGGATGTAGTTGCAATCTGCTTTATGTCACAGTTGATCTTGATGCCGATAATGTATAAGTGTGAGAGAACATTTTGTAAATTCTCAGCGTAAGATTCTATGTCTGGACTGAAAACTATCATGCCATCAAATTGTTCTTGAGCTGTTATACCATCACTGAAGATTCAAATTTACCGTTGACGTGCCATTATTCCTTGTTGAACTACACTTATGGTACAAAAGCGCTGCTTGTGCTTTTTATGCAAAGAAGACGCTACAAGAATTATCTATCTGTCACAACCACTGCTAAGATTGAGTGAAGTAGTTTTTATTTACAATCGAAACCGAAATAAGAAAGACATTGTTAAGCAACAGTAAAGCTTTAGTTTATTCTTTTGTTGTAATTCTGTGTATTAGTAGTATGATTTCTGTATATCGTTTTGAGAGATGTTGCATTGTATTTATCATCGCTTCAAATTTTATATTATAATAAATAACTAATAATAATAGAAAATTTTTGTCAGTCTGAGTGATCAAATATACCGTTTGAAGCCTATTAGTTTCATAATAATATGATTAGAGCCTGAGCATGAGATTACAAGCTTTGTAGCAATTTGAGATACCAGGATTTGGTGTAGTTATCTGGGAATACTCAGGCAATGATAGTGAAACTATATACCGTAAAACAAATTAAGCAAATATCAGCTTGCCTATGAGATTCATAATCTACACAGGTAAAGTAAAAATAAATATTATTGTGCCTGAAAATTCAGAGAAAATGAACATTGCCGCTGACTATTCTCAATAGCTACAAACGTAGTTTGCTCTAAATACATTGGCATAAAACATCAACTAAGCGATGGCTTATGCATTATTTATAGAACTTGCTTGAACGAAAAATAGACAACATAATATGAAAAGATAAATATATATATACGAATATAAATTATAGGCATAAAGGCAGAAGTTCATTTGATTTCTATTCTACACAATACTTGCTCCTGTGATTGTACAATGCCAAGAGACTGCTTATGAAATCTACACAAATATCAGCTTATAGCTATATGGCAAATGAAGTCTGTTGATTTATATGCGCTTATCGTGCGTGTGACGTGAAATTATGTTATAGTAAGTACATTGTTGTTTATTAAAACGACCAGTGCATTAAAAAACGGTTTAGAACAATCTGTGCGAAACGACAAATTTGGCGTAATTTACAATAAAATAAAGAATTTAATGATATGTAGTCTGGATTGGAGCTACCACCGCAACGACGCAGATTAAGAATTTCTGGCAGTTTCAGAATTGCAGACGTAAAAGTACTGGATCTGTGGTGGGTCTAGGGGCAAGAATTCACATCAAAGTCTTAAAACATATATTATTGATGATCCTGTGAAAGTTTCAAATATAACAGCTAGCTACATCATGGTTAGTCAGTGCTATACAAACTCCCTATTCGAGATGTAAATGAACGTCTGCATACAGGGGAATACATTACGATACATAATAAGATTAATGCATAAATATAATTATACTTAAACAAAAATGGTTCTAAATGAGCTTTAAATTTTTTATGCATTTTCTACACTACACCATAAATAGAAATGATTAGATACCCTGGTTCTCTAGAACGATCGGCAAAAAATGGGCAACTGCAAAATGCAACAAATTGGTAACATTGCAAGCTGCCAAGTAAAGCCATCGGTCAAATTTAGAACAAATCTGATAAACAAAATCTGAATAAAGGAAAAAATTACACCGGTTTTGGTTTAATTAGAAACTCATCTTGTACTGACCGGTATTAGCTACGGACAAGGCTCGAACCTGAGAAAGTTTGCTTTGGAATCTTGTGCTCTAACGACTGAGCCACAATTGAGTAGGCTGAAATATGTCGATGTGAATGGTGTCTATGTTTGACAATGTTGTTGAAATTATACCTAATGCAAAAGATGTACTAGGTGAATCTATTCTTCGAGAATTTGTAACACTCCTAAATTTATTTTTTATCAAACTACCCAAGCATATTTTTTCCGGGAAAATTTTCTGACAGAAATTATTTCCTGAAGGGAAATTTTGTACTGCGTGTCGAAGTTATTTCGCTGGGGTCTCATGAATTAAAAAGTCTTATTTGGTATATTGGTGCAGCTAGATGAAGAATTGATTTTTCTGTTTAATTTTTTGTAATAAATGGATTTTGAAGTATCTTATTTATGCTACAATAATTATTTAATAAATAATTTATTATAATTAATTATAATTGAAGCGGTATAGCTAAATATTTTAATAAGTGCTAAAATATAGATCGGTTATTTAAACGTTTTTAATTGAATAAGTAATTATCAAAAAATATAATGAGCATCATTTTAGATTTAAACTGTCAAAGTAAAACATTATTACTCAAATAAATAAAACGCATCGATATGAATAGTATCATACCAAATGAATTAAGTCTTCAGACTGCATACGACGTAGAAGACGTATGTGGTTTGTAGAGGATGTTAAATCCTCCGCCTTTTGTAAAATAACAGATTATTGCTGAGTGGAACAGCTTTCCAGCTTTCACTTTCCGATTACCTAACAGTAAGTATCGATTTAATTGTTATCTCATATATTCATGGATACTGATATTAAATTTGAGGACACAAGTATTTTAATGCAGGATATAGCGGACTTGAACTTAAGTGACGTAAGCAATCATATAAGCCTATCAGACTCTACTGTGAATTTTAGGACTTCTAGCGATCTGGCATCTATGGGGCTTACAGATTCGAATGTGTTAGGGGCCTCAACAAAATTTGGCGACCGCGCCAGTCCAAGAATTTTAAATCTACCACAGTATAAATCAGAAAAACATTCAAGCTGGGTAGGAGATGCCCAAATGATATTCAGTGCTTATAATATCGTGAACCTTATGGATAAATTTGTTGCAGCATGGATGGCATTGCCTGAAAATTTCCGAAATGCCTTGTAAAATTTCAGAGACAGGACTGTGGAAGAAAGCCGTACAATGCATATGAGTTATTAATTGCTGAAATTCAACAGAGATATCAGCCTGGAAGATCAGCGCAAATGTGCGAATTATTACACTTAGAAAAAATGGGGCGTCAACTACCGTCCGAATTTTATGAACGCCTTTGCACAAAAGCTTCCAGGTTGAATATATCTAGAGATGTAGTCAACTCCATTTTTACAGCTGAGCTACCAATTAGGCTTAGAACAACATTGGAAGTATTTGACACAATGAGCATAGATTGGCCAACAAAACTCAGAGGGTTAGACGGCGTGTATAAACAGCAAGAACCACAAGTACATGCTGTAATAGCAGATTCTGTAACGATGCAGCCAGTCAGGGCAGATACCGAAAACCACCTGACTATACAAGAAACTTTGCGTTTCTTATGTAGAGAAGTTGCTAGCTTGCGTAGTGATATTGCACAACTTCAGAGTCAGGATAAGTATAATAGACGTCGAGGGAGTCACTCGCGTCAACGCTTCGAAGGGCCACGCGGATGGTGTAAGGCACATTGCGAATACGGACGCAGTGCAAAGTGCCAAGGCGAGAATTGTATTTACCCGCGATTAGGTGGACCCACATGGAAAGGAAGCACAAAACCGGTTGAGAGAGATCCGTCACCGGGAAAAGGAAAAACCCCCGCTAGTAGGAGCCGTAGGGGGGTTCCATTGCAAAGGCTCCCAGATATGCCTTTAAAAGGCATACTCAAAGCTAAAGATGCGACTAGAGCAAATAGCACCGAGATAGAAGGCAAGAGAGTCCGATTCTCACTAAGCGGAGATCTGGAAAACATTGTCGGATTGTCCAGCAACAAGTTCATTATTAAGGATGAATTATCTGGATTAGAATTTCTCATTGATACGGGTGCTGAGGTAAGCATAGTTAGGTCAGACGTGGTGGAAGCAGATTACTCCACATTTGATTATCAACTATGGGCCGCTAACGGTAGTCCGATTGGAGTAAAAGGGATGAAAGAAATGTCGGTAAAATTAGGCCAGTAATCTTCCTTCTGATGGAATTTTCTAGTAGCCGATGTCAAGGACCATATGATTGACGTGGATTTTTTGACACATTTCAAGCTGACATTAGACGCCAAGTCTAGGACTATCGCAGAAGGCATAGGGATAGCAACACCTACTGAGTCTAACACGTCGGCAGTTAGAAAAGTCCTCTTACCTCGTCCATCAGTCGCACATGTCTTTGCCGATATAATCGAGAAGAACCTAGCAGTGTTTCAACCTTTCAGTGCCAAAAGGATAGGTTTGAAGACAGGAATAGAACTCCAAATAGAATTGGTGGCTCCATTGCCTTGTTCACCGAAGGCCCAACTATTGGCACAACACAAGCAACAATTTGCTTTGTCCGAATTTCATCAATTGCGCAGAGAGGGGATTTGTAGAAGGTCAAATTCCAATTTTGCTTCCCCAATAGTGGTAGTTCCCAAACCTGAACCGGGTCAATTGAGGGTTTGTGGGAATTATCGTCTATTAAACTCAGTGACAAAGGGTGATTCTTATCCTCTCCCTAACCAGAGTACTTTGCTCCGAGATATAATGGGATATGAGGTTTATTCAACGTTAGATCTCCAGAAAGCGTACTATCAGGTACCAATGGAAGAAAGTTCGATACCACTCACCGCAGTCAGATTTCTAGGAAGGGGATCGCATGAATTTCTTCGAATGCCTTTTGGTTTGAAAAATGCCAGTCAGACATTCCAGCGTTTAGCTGAAGAAATCCTTTAGAATTGTCCATTTGCAAGGGTATATATAGACGACATATTAATTTTTAGTCGCTCACGAGACGAACATCGTACGCATTTGGAAACGGTTTTGACCAGACTGGAACAATATGGATTAGTGGTCAAACCTAATAAGAGTAATATAGGTTGCTCTTCAGTGAAATACCTTGGTCATATACTTTCCAAAGACGGAATTAAACCTTTGGAGGATAAGGTCCAAGCTATTAAGGACGTAACGGAACCCCGAACCGTACGCCAGTTGCGAAGGTTCTTGGGCATGATCAGCTATTATCGTCGATTCATTCCAGATCTAGCCGGAATTTTTGGATCGTTAACAAGCCATCTCACTCGTAAAAAGAGCACGATCAAGAAGTCTTGGCCTATAAACTTGAGTCAAGAAGACCGAGAAAATTTCCAAAAGGACAAGGATATGTTAAGTGACGTAACCACATTAGCACCTGTAGACTGGGAAAAACCTTTCGAGTTAATCACAGATTCCTCAGATGTTGCATTAGGGGCAGTGCTACAGCAAAGAGATCAGGACATAATAAGACCGATTGGGTTTTATAGCCGTAAGCTTAATGATCGAGAAAAACGTTATGATACGTTTGGCAAAGAGCTTCTTGCAGTGTATGACGCAGTGCTACACTTTGAGCATTACTTAGACTGGCATAACTTTAAGTTATTGACCGATCATAAGCCATTGATCAGCATACTTGGTAAAACAGCTAAGCTTAATTACTCTCTCAGAGTAAATTCCCAAATAACACAGTTAGCAGAGTTCGATTTCACTGTGTCTCTTATTGCTGGCAAAGAGAATGTGGTAGCAGATGCACTTAGCCGACAGAATGTAGCTGATGTCGAGCTGATATTTCAAGGTCCATTGAAAAATTTAGATGAATCAATGCACGATTTCGTTAGTCAAATCAAGGAAGCGCAAGGATCGGATCCCTTTACATTAGTATTGTAGAAAAGACCAGGATATGTTCGTAAGCTCATAAGTGGCAAGTGGTTGTTATGCGAAACATCTAGAAGTCAACCACGACCATATGTGGCATTGGAGTTACGAGCCAAAATTATCCAAGTGTTACATGACATGGGTCATCCGTTCATTAAAGCCACCATTCGATTAATCAACGACAGATACGTATGGCCGCACATGTCTAAAGACATACGGGTATGGGTAATAGCCTGTGCCAAGTGTCAAACGTGTAAGGTGTGGAGACATTCCAGAACCGAGATAAAGAACATTGGAATACTAATCGGACGGTTCAGACACGTACATAGAGACATTGTCGAGATGCCTGAAGTAAATGGAAATAAATACTTGCCGACTATGGTAGATAGATTTAGTCGTCAATTTGAAGTGGCGATTTTAAAAGACATGACAGCGCAAGAAGTCTTGTTCGCTTTTCTACATAATTGGATATCGCGTTATGGTGTTCCGAAAAAGGTCACTAGTGATCGTGGTAGTCAATTTATGTCAGAGCTTTTCGTAAGATCCCTCAACATCATGGGAACCACTATAATACATACTAGCGCGTATAACCCACGAGCGAATGGGATGGTAGAAAGGCTACATCGTGAACTGAAAGCTGCATTAAGGTGTACTAGTGGAACAAGCTGGATACACGATCTTCCTATAGTACTACTCGCCATGCGCAACAGATATAGGGCACAATTAGGAACTTCCATAGCAGAATTGGTTTATGGAGAACCATTAAGGTTGCCTGGAGATCTTCTAATAGAAACTCCAAGTAGTCTTGATTGGGCTTCTAGTTATGTAGATTGGTTTGTAGGAGCACTTAGAGACAAGATGTGTCGTTTGGCCCCAACCAAGACTAGAAAAGCTAAAAACAAATGCTATGTGTCCTCTGATTTAAAATCGGCTTCGCATGTGTATATAACTAATGAGAATAGGAAGAACTGCCTGACACCATTTTACAAAGGACCATACAAGGTCAAGAAGATGACTGACAAGAATGTCATCATAGAAATAAATGGCATTGAGGATTGTGTTACGTTGGATCGTTGTATTCCCCAGTTTATCTGGATTGACGGTATGACTGAATTAACAGATGCGTTGAATGACCGTTCCATGGGCGAATCTGATGTGTGCAATCCCACCATGCAGGCACATAATGAAATGCAGAACTCTGAAGACGTGTTGTCTAATATAGCAAAATCTTATTCTACTGAATCACAGCATGAAAACTATTTGTCGATACCAGATGATTTTGAAGAACCAGTGAATGTTGTACCGGGCGAGATGACGACGTCAGGGGCGCCAGTATGCACAACTCGTTCTGGAAGAATACATCGTCAGCCGAAGAACTATGATTACGTCTATTACTAGCCGTTTTTTGAGAAGGTGGTGTATGTAGAGGATGTTAAATCCTCCGCATTTTGTAAAATAACCTTGACTGATAAATTTAAACCACCATAGTTGATTGTAACGAACTTTATATAAAAAGAATTTTTTTTTATTTTCCAGAACATTCTTTGTTTAAATACTTGATTTTAAAATTGTGCGCTATTTTCAGTTATTGAGTATCTCGCTCTGTGTCTGGTATTGTAATTTTGGTCTGCTGCATTTTAACATTTTTTTCATAGTAAACGATTACATCATTATCAAATATATTTCTCCATCAATTGATTTTTGTTCTGATATAAAATAACATTGAAGAGAAGCCTTGGAACAGTTATATTTGATTTTGTCGTTGGGTCACGTATTTATCAGAACAGATTATTGCTGAGTGGAACAGCTTTCCAGCTTTCACTTTCCGATTGCCTAACAGTAAGTATCGATTTAATTGTTATCTCATATATTCATGGATACTGATATTAAATTTGAGGACACAAGTAGGTTAGTGCAGGACATAGCGGACTTGAACTTAAGTGACGCAAGCAATCATATAAGCATATCAGACTCTACTGTGAATTTTAGGACTTCCAGCGAACTGGCATCTATGGGGCTTACAGACTCGAATAGGTTAGGGGCCTCAACAGGTTGTATGGTAATTAAATTGGACAAAAATATTTCCGTAATTAATAGTTTTACATGCATGTTATGAAAGTAAATTGCTTTATGTAGCCTACTATAGTTGCTGTCTTAAAGGATTATAAACATGTATAAAATAAGCGTTCACAGTCTATTGATAATCAGAATAAATCCAAATATAGTTTAACTTATCGGCATTTACATACAAGATGTATAAATTAGATGTAATTTAATTAACTAAATAAGATGAACTTTACAGATAGCTGTACAAACAAATAAAATTATTGATATAAGACTATCATGACGAGTCGGACTATCTGTTTTCCCGTCCGCGCAATTAAAAAATTTTAAGTTGTATTTTTATTCCTAATTTAAATGTGTTAAAGTAGTGTACATTATGTTCAAAGAAGAAGAAACCTTCAAAACGAAATAATAATAATAATATTAATATTAATAATAATAATAATAATAATAATAATAAAAATTAATAATAATACATTTATTTGGCATCAAAGGCCAACTGCCTGACCATTGAAATAATAAATCAAGGGTAGGATATGTGGAGGTGAATGGAATTGTGACTAGCAAAGTATTTAATAGCAGGGGGGGAGGAGTTGATGAAGGGAAAAAGTTATCATCAACATCAAGATAGTTTAATCTGATGAAAAAAAAATAAAAACTAAATTCCATTTGACTAGACAAGATCAATTGGAGTTCAGTCCACGAAGTGTCCGAGCATCAAAGCGGGGTTGGTTGGGTCAGGACAGATGAGTTCAAGTGTGAGATGGAAAATGATGGCGGACCGGAAGCCGATGTCGACCGATGGAGTCCTTTGTCCTGGAGATTGATGGAGCGTAGCATAGACCTGGATGGAGTCTACTAGATAGAAGCAAGTGAGTCTTGCAGGGGTCGCTGGCGTCCGTTGAACGAGGTTATGGTTTAAGGAAGACGAGGGGATTCGATGTTCGAAGCAAACCATTGATGGATCGGTAGGGCTGTTGAGTTTCCGGACTTCTGCTGAAACATGAAAGAAAGAAATTAAATGAGCTAAACATAGTAAAGTGTTCACTATAAGGATATGATAGGGTGAAAAATGAGCTGAAAAGTGGTATCAGTGAGTCGAGAATGGAAGATTTAAAACCAGAGGGTTAAAATGGAAAGTTAGATGACTGTTTGAGGGATTTCGCTCTTCGAAATCAGTAAAGAGAATAGCCTGGGGTGAAGAAAATGTTATGGATTGAGAAGAAACCAGTTTCGTTTCCAATCTGTCGTATCACAAAGAAGTTTGTTGAAGAAGTACTTATGGGCCGCCGTTTTAAATTCGTGCTGGGGTAGGAGCTTTATGTCCGTGGGAAGAGCGTTGAAGACACTACTGGCTATGGAGAAGAGATAGATTATTTAAATATGGTGGGGGTATGGTTAGCTTGGATAGAAGAGTTGCTTGAACGTGTGGCGTAGTGGTGAGTAGGGTGAGCAAAGTTGGAGGGTGGTAAGCAAGTTGGGATCTTATGGATAAAAGAAATGACTCGAAGATGACTGGTAAACCAAAGCAGTAGAAGATTTGCTAGGTGTAGGCGTTCCCGATAATTTTGGCATTGAGGGAAGTCTCGTTTTAGAAATCTAGAGGATATCTGTTCGATGGTATACGAGGAGGCGAGAGTAAGAGGACAGTAGAATTCGCTAGCGTATGAAATGAGGGGCAGAATGTAGATCTTGAATAGCGTGAGTTGGGGAATGGGGTTGTTAGTCTTAAAACAGATCAGACGGGCCCATTTAAAGAGTTTGGAAGTAGTGTGCGTAAGGTTTGGGGAGAAGTCTAGGGATTTTGAAAAATGAATACCTAAGTGTTTGGTCAAATCTATTATTTCTATATCAAGGGGATAATTTGCAACCGGGATAGAGCAGAATGGGTCAGAGGAGAGTTTCATTAGACTAGACTTGGCGGGATATAGTTTGAGACCGATTCGGCTGAGCTGCGAGTGGAACGAGGATAAGAGCTTCGATATAAGGGGTAAGGAGTGGTTGGATGCTGTGGGGTTACTGAATACGATGACCATCTCATCCGAATATTTGAACAGCTTGGAAAGGTTGTCTTCAACCTGTATTTGCGCGAGAGTAAGGTTGAAGAGAATAGGGCCAAGTACGGAGCCATTGGGAACACCGGATCGGATAAGGGTTGGCCCCGAGTGACTATTGTAGACTTTTACAGTCGCGCATTGTTTTCGGAGATAGTAACTGATACGATTGAGGACGTTTCCGCAAATACCGCTTCTCAGTAAGGCGGACTTAATTGCTGACAAGGACAGCGAGTCGAAAGCCTTAGATATATCCAGGAAGAGGAGAGTGCATTTATGACCTTTAGAGAAGGAGGAGTAGCAATAATTGAGAACACTAACTAAGTTGGTGGAAGAGAAGCGGCATTCAAAAAAACCATGGTGATCATCGAGGAGATAGAAGTTTTCCTGAGACTTAATGAAGGGGTAGATTAGGTTGTATAAGACAATGTCGAAGATTTTGGTGAAAGGAGGGACGATAGTAATGGGGCAAAGATCTTTAAATGAGGAGATTGACGAAGTGCCATTTTTAGGGATAGGAGAGATCGTTGAGTTAAGCCAGTCCGGGAGAAGATAGGTGGTTTCGAGGCAATGGTTAATAACATCAGCAATCAGAGAGAAGACATTCCAACCAAGAAGTGCAATTATGCTGACCGAGACACCATATTGATCAAATTGGTGTTTAGATTTAATGTCTTTAATTGCTTGGGCGACGGAAGGCGATGAGATGTTGAACCAGCGTAGGTTCTCGGTGTCTTCGTTGTCTAACATCTCAGCAGGCGGAGTGGGATGGGAAAAGGAGTCGAGGAGGTAAGTCAAATAATAGTCGGCGAAGCAGGAGTCGTTTGACTGAGAGAAGTTAATATACAAGGTTTTGGGCTTTTGCAGCAATTTGTGTTTGAAGATAGTGAATTTTGTCCGGGGTTAGGAGCTGAGCGAATGCGTCTTTTGATATGGAGCGCTTGTTTATTGATAACCTGTTTAATGTGCCCATCGATACGTTGCAGTGCGAGGGCGCGAGCAATTGACGATGTGCGTGGTCGAGAGTTGCGTGCAAAGTTGTCGCGTTCCTTAAACAGAGTGTTCAACTTATTCGTCGCGTGTATGTGTTGAATAGAGGTGGCCGAGTTAAAGTGGAAGGATAGGATGTTATGGACTTCGGAAAAGCATGACGAGAGATTGTTTAGGAGAAAGAGGTCCCTCCAGTTAACGGCGTCACAGAGTCGGTGGAACTCTTCCCAGAGGGTGAATCGTCTGAATGATTGGGTGTCTTCTCTGGGGATAAAGGATAAGAGAGGAATGAGGACGAATACCTGACTGTGATCAAGATTAAGGAAGGTCTCCGAAGAATGAGCACCAGTCACCTATTTTGGAGAGGACACAGTCCAGTTGGTTGTTCTCTCGGGTAGGAAAGTGCACGAATTGGTTAAACAGGTTGTCCGCGAAGAGTTGAAACAGTGGGTGACTTTCGGAAGTTAGATTTTGCCAGTTAACCATGGGCAGGTTGAGGTCACCCACAACGACGTACCAATTGGAGTGCAGAGAGAAAGAAGTGGATAGAAGTTTGGCCCCGCGAGCGTTGTCGATGATTGAGAGATTAGGGGGTCCGTAGACAACACAGGTAGATATGCTTTGATTATGGATTTGTAGCTGAAACGAGAAAAATTCCAATCCTTGTGAGTTCGATGTCGACAAACGTTTTGGCATGAGAAGGGATCGGACATAGGCAGCTAGCCCGCCCCCCACGACCGACAGTTCAGTCGCTTCGAAGGAACGTGTAACCGTGAATGAGGAAAAGGTCATCACAGTGGATGGATGGGGACAGCCAAGTTTCAACAAGAAAGCATATGTCCAGCTCCTAAGAGGATAGAAAAGCTCGTAATTTATTAATTCTTGGTGTAAGTGATCTGCAATTGATGAGAATTGCTGAGAGTGCTCAGTCTAAGGGATGGTAAGGTCGGGGAGGAGAAGCGTGCGGGGGCTTTCCGCTGGCGGGCGGGGCGAGATCGAGGGATGATGAGGGTGACTGACCGCTCGTTAACGAAGATGGAGTGGTCAGCGTTGATCGGGATCTCTTTTGTCCCATGTTTGTCGGGTGGGTGAGGTAATTGGAGAATTTCAAAAGCAAAAGGGTGCGAGATATCTGGGCTCAAGGAGGCGCTCTGAAGCGGCGTTGATGGGGTGGGCGGGGACAGAAACGGATCAGGGGCTGAGACGCAACAGTTCTGGGTGGGGCGATGAGGGTTTCGGTAGAGGGAGTTGAAATTGATGGGGCTGGGTCGATATCCTGTTTGGCTTTAGGCGCCTTATGTTTATTCGCTTTCTGGGCCATAGCATCCACCGCAAAAGTAACATGTCGTGGGGATGTGGACCTAGCAGACGAACTTGGTGAAGAGGCTGTGTTTTTGGAGGCTTTGCGCGGCGTGGTCGGCCGCGACGACGTGGTAAAGCTTGAGACTGTGTGGGTGGACTGCTTGTGGGATAAGGGCTATAGGCGAAGGGAAGGCCTTCAAATCGGGAGGATATCAGCAGGGGTGGACTGGAGAAAGGGGCGTCGCCGAGGATTCCGCCTTGAAGTGAGCGGCTTTTCTTTGGATTGCTCCAGCCCGGAAAGGCGTGATTAGCTATAAGAGGGGGAGTGGTGTCCGGTTGAGGGTTCTGAACTTGCTCTAAAGTCCTCTGTAGTAGCGTGTAGTCACGCTTTAATTTGCCTTTCCCGGATGATAAAACGGGCGATAGCAGTTGGAGGTGACGAAGCTCACCACCGGACAGTCTTTTGTGCGAGGATGAAATAAAGGCGTGACCCTTTCCCGAAGAGATCTCTTTAAGGTGGCTAAAATTATCCCCTATTTGACTGGTGAGATCTGACGCCAGATTGTCTTTTGAGAGAGGGGAGCGCGGAGACCATATAAAGAGGTTTCTCTTGTTGTGGTTTCGTAGGGCAACCTCCCTGGCTACACCATTCAAAGACGTATCAGCTTGACGTAATAGATGGGGCTGTACGATGGAAATTGAAAGGTTATCAGTCAGTTCTCCAAGTAGTCCTGTGACATCCGCCATATGCTGCTGGAGATCAGTAAGATTGGAGATAAGTTTTTGAATGAGGAACGGGGAGATGGGGGCTGGCGATGAAATCTGCTTCATGGTGGAGTGAGATTGAAGTGCAGATAAAGCGTAGATTACGGTAAAAGAGAGGAAAAGAATGGGTATTAATGAGAGAAAAGAGAATGGGTATTAAAATGTCAATAATAAACGGGAAAATCGGGTGAGCTCGGAATAAATCCTTCATAACTGAAGGAAGATTCAAAAAAAAATTTGTACGTAAATTCCTGGTGGATATTAGAGATGAAATCAAACAAGAAATCCCGATAATCTAAAAATAAAAATAAAATGAAACCCGATAGCCTTTAAAATTAGATAATTGTTGGAAACCACAAGCACACCCTCTCCGGTCGTTGCGTTCTACCCGCCAAATATATAAGTTTGTAAAGAAAATTAGCTATTTTTATATATTGAATAAATGCATTTTTCAAATAAATTTTGTAACTTTGATATTAGAAAAATCACTTTTTATCGGGCCAGATGTAACACACAGAAAATCTACCATTAGTCATAAGAACTGGAGGTCTTTTGAACATGTTGCATTTAGTGTGTTTTTCGTTTATTCTAACTAGATAGAAGGATACATTCACATTTTCATATTTAATCATTTTTACATGTTTAATAGCGATATCTATCGAATGGAAATAGTTGTGAAATTAAAGTGGTCCTAGTTAGGAATGCTATAGAGCTTCAAATAGGACAATGTATTATCTGTTCGAAACGGATTTGAATATGAATTGCATTATATTTATGCAAAACCTTCAGCGGGCCAGTTCTAGAAAAATTGCAAATATTGATATATAATCAAAAATTTATATAGACCAGAGATATTGCTAAGGCGTGGATATTAAATATCGCAATATTTTATGTTTTATCCATTAAAATCGTCCGAGGTTACTCGTCAATCTACTGTGACAGACTATCTAAGATTAGAAAACTTAACACTACCTATTTATCATAACAAAGAAAAGGCAACCTTGTTTTTTCGACCAAGAATTAATTAAGATTTAAATTTATTCATTTCTCAAAAAATCGGCCAACGAGCTGCACTAAACAAGGGGCCTTATTCACTGAATATTTTTCTTATAAACAAGTGAAATCAAACTGTTTCTACGAACCAACAACCAAACCTAAATGTATTAACCTTTCGAACTATTTATAACTTGCGATAGTTTTCTGTCTACATGTGAGTGTTTGAATAATTATTTGAATGCTGTATCTCATAGGCTGCCTTGTACTTTGGTATTTCAGAGTATAACGAACTCTTCCATCAATTTATTCACATGAGCAAACCTCCAGGAAAATGTGTATTGTGTTATACTTTAATTAATACGTACATAAGATATGTCCATTTACGTAGATGTTTTTTAGTTTCCCTAAAACACATGGCAATATGTAGTTTACAATCTATCATCCACATAAAGCGATATATCCATATATTTCTGGTTATCTCATTGCGTAGGAATTAAGGACCTTAGCATTATATAGCAGAACAAGTAGTATTTCTCGGATATTTCTTCAGTTATTTTTATATTATGAATTTAACTTTCTTAAATTCTGATTTTAAATATATAATATTATATAGACGTATTTAGTCGATTGGTATTGGTTTCCACAGCGAAAGTGTAGTCAAAATGTTGCTCATAATTCTAAAACAAGCAATCCTTGTGTCGTTAAAATAAAATGATATTGAAAAATGGCTTCTTGAAGAAGTTGCAATTATTTATAAGAAGTTTGGTCATCTAAACCTAGTACGAAATTTAATTACATTTTATTTGGTAAATTAGCTGGACAGCCTCACAGAGCACTAAACTATTGTTTGTTTTTGTGTTGCAACGTCATATTCCTCAAACTGACGCTCAACTTTGCGCTTGAATATTTTCATATAGCTCGTTTTATTTAACCAGATTAACATTTAACGTAGTGATCGATTATGTTCTGTCCATTTGACCTAAATACTCCTATCATAGCTTATTTCTCTGTGTGTTTTCGCAAAGGTTACATGGTTTCCTTATGCAGAATCTTTCATAAATCTCATTATTTGTCTCCTATGGACACGTTAAAATTTTGGCTAGTTTTTCAGATAAGGCATTTTTTGTACAAGCTACTATTCGTAATACCTATTTTGCATTTGAAAATTTATTTATAATATCTAAACAACTATAGCTCTGCTTGTATAACGCGCGCCATTTAGGAAATATAGCTTAAGAAAGTATTCTTAATTTTGGGATTTTTTTCTGAAGCATGGCGGCTGTCCTCAACACAATTATGAGCCTTTTACTGCTTTAATCACACACAAAGTTGCACTAGTTTTCCGGCATTCATCTCAAATTGAAGTCTTGGAACTTTAATTAAATAATTGAATGACGCAATGCAGGGCCCTTCGGGCATGTTGTTGAAATCCATGTTGTGCTGCTCGTTAAACTTCTCAATTCAATAAGGATCGTAACTGAAAGAGAAAAGCAAAGTGTATTTCACCTTAGCTTGCATGACTTAGTCACTAATTCGTAATTGGGTGCGTGAGGATCATCGGGTAATACCATTTCACTGATTAATGCACACGGCCTGAATTAGCATTTGTTGGTGCTCCTATATTTCTGAAATCGTGCAATGAACTTCGACTCAGGTGTTACAGATCCGCCTGCCAGAAGTATCTGCACTCAACAGAATATGGTTCCACAGAAAACCTCGGAATTGCTAATATTAAAAATCACGTACCCCGATTGATTAAATATGATCTATCCCGACCGAAATATTGGCACCATGGCACAAATATTGCTGTATATCATTAATCTTAAAGTGCGCTCGGCAGGAATGTTAGTCTAAGCGTGATAATTCGCTTTTCAAAAAGCTTTAATATGAAATTTATTTGAACAATTATTAATTTTCTTTTGCTTAAACTGCGTAATGAATTTTGTAATTTTATTTTTTTTGCAACAAATTGACTGAGTCAGTGTTACTCTAAGTACTATATAATTTTAATACTTTCGGATTCTTTCAAAGTTTCAGACTCGACCCATCAGTTAAAATATTTTATTACAAAGAGTATATTAACGACCAATACATGATTTACAGGTATTGAAACGACAATGTTGATATGAAGAATTTGGTGGCATTGAATAAAATAATGGCGACTTTTTCAATTCTACAATGTTCAACGCTGGTAAACGGTTCGATTTTGGCATTATGTTTGAAAATCTTTTGTCTTGCCTGCGCCAGAGAACTGCTGTTATAACTGAGATTGACTTTCTTATATAATATCACGTTCTTTTCCGTCTGAAGTGCACTGCCCATATATGACTTATGTTCGTCGATAACATTCTGATCACTTGACTGTTTTTTACTAACCAGACAGCAGTACACACACAATATTTTTGTCAAGACCTCAAGACAGCCGCCTATTTCATCGTTCTCCGGCCATTAGATGTGTAACGACACAAAGATATTGCCGACATTGCGTAAATTATATTCAATTCGATTTACGCTGCACAAATGGGAAAAAAGCGAAACTTGCCGTTAACCAATAATGTGCAAGTAGCCATATATTTCTATGACATGGCAATTTCAGCACGGTGAATTAACGATGCAGTTCAGTTGTCGCGTTTGTCTTCTGCTGTGCGCTACGTGTGCGTGCTGTCTGCATTCATCACCTACACTGATTTTTTGATTGGCTTCACCAACATTGGCAACATCAGTAACGCCAATCTTGTTGCTGTACAACTAGAGAGACGAGCCAATTACTGCAGAACTTCAACGAAGTTACTCAGCGAGATTACAATGCCACAACAGAAGGAACCACAACCCAAGTCTACCCGAGCTAGTCAAAAGAGTCTAGGAATAGTTCTGGAGGTCATCACATTTACGGACCTTCTGGGCATTTGCCAAAAAACGCAGGACCGGCCCTGTTAAGGGCCCCCTAGAAGTACATAACTCTTTATTTTATGGCATTCTAACCGAGTTTTAACGTCCTACGTTATTTACTTGAATCTGTGGCGTGTACCGATGCATTTTATAGCACACTCTTCTAACGGTGTTATACAGGACCTAACGTGTAATTTGCTTCAGTTGACGTTGTGTAATATGGTCTCAGATTTACTTTTTGAGTTTCAAATATTTCACATTTAGACTTAAATTTTGTTAATACAATGCATCAATAATTTTAAATTACGTAACTTACGGTTTTTTGTTATTTAAACTTAATAATTATAAAATATTTCGTCAAAGTTTCTTACTTGCAATATGGACCTTCCTGATTATTTCCTCCTTATTTAGCCTTCTTTTAAATTTGTTGCATTTTAACTTTAGACATAAGATTTATCTGTCTTCAGATGTCTCAAATTTTCTCGCGACGAAAGTGCGGGTGTATTATTTTAACGTTTGTTTAAGAAAATCTAACATCTTTTTTAATGCGGATATTATTTGATTAGGTGAACATGTCCGTGCGAATTGACCCTGATCAGTATGGTTCATCTTATATAGAAAAGATAGAATATTTCTATCGAGTTGGTAGGTTAGGCTTGCCAATTTTTATTGAATTATTTTTCTGCATTCTCCTAACTATTCTCTTTCACACTTTTTAATGGGGCGTATTCGAAAAATTTCATCCACAAGTTGAATTTATTATTTACATTGTAACATGGATCACTGACCGAAAAATCGCTCAAGATAACGCATACGATTGCTAATGCAATTAACTCGTGTAGTTTTTAAGTATATCTTGTCAACCTTTGATAGCGGAAGTGCAATATGGTCCTTTCTGAAGACAGTAGCAAATTTCACAATGAAATTTAATTGAAGTGTTCTCGTGAATTTTAATGAACGCTACTTTTCGGCACTGTGACGTTCTATTGATATTATATTCGATTCTCATATATATTCTGTATTTAGAATATGCTGTCCTATAGTATTTAAACTTAGCGTGAGGCAACTCTTCAGAGAAATACCTTCTCATCAGTTAAATTGTTAGATTTGGTATTTCCTTCCAAATAAAGTCTTATATATAGTTTCTAGTCGATCCGTTCGTTCTGTTTTCCAAAATATATATTCTGCTGCCAGTTTTTAATGAAAAACTCCTCATAGGTACCTAAATTTTACTTGGATATTCATGAAATATGGCCTGTGTATGATTTAATTGATCGCTTAATCCATGTAGGAAATATAATGGCTTGACTGATCACGATAATTTCATACTTTTTGACCTTAACTTCCGTATGAATAATATCTCTGTTCTTGCCGATAACATATCATAACCTTTCATTTAACTGATTGTATTTTCACTATTTTTCATTTTGTTATATACAATGTCTATTATTTTATGATCTGATCTAAGTATGTCGACTTTCATAGTACTTTATATAGCTAAAGGATTATCACCATTCTAAAGTGTTGTGCCAACGATTATGCTTGCTCCGATTTTATCTGTTCTTATTTAGCATATCCACGATTTTCTTTTCTGTTTTCATGACTTGCACTCTTGTTTCCGCAATAATCAAATTGATTCACATTTCCAAGTACACACCGTGTCAGTCTTTGTAATGGCTGGGTGTTGACTGGTTCCGTTACACCGCAAGCTTCCACGCCTTTGTTACTAACCGCTGAAAATGATAGTCAATCCAATTTTGGCGACTTGCTTAAAGTTTGGTACGTCTTTTCCAGTACCTTAATCAGAAATCTAATAACACTCGGTACACTAATTTCAAAACAAAATTTCAGATAATATAGTACTGGCAGCCTTCGGAGTGACGGGAACAATCAGTATCAAGCCATCACGAAGACTGATTCGGAAAAGTACTAGGAAGTGAGGATCAATCTGATTATTGTGAATCTAGGCATGCGCATCATGAAACCAGGAAAGAAAATCATTGATATGTTAAATTTGATGATCGCAATGCGCAACGCAGACTGATAACTTATATACGTTCTAGTCACTGTAAAAATTAAATAAAGTAAATATTTTTATTAATGTTCATCGTGGCATGCGAGATTTTACAAAAATTATAACATCGTTCCCCTAAGCAAAGATTTAAAAATAGTTTTCATGCAAGGAAGATTTCTTTATAATATTCTACTCATTTGTTTTCGGAAAAGCATAAGATTGACACGGTGAGAGAGTGAGAAATAGTGGCACGTTCGTTATAATATCTTTTGTCATCTCTTGATAAATTTGCATTAATTCACAGATATTTATCAAGAAGATTTACTATGTTATTCAATGTCTGGTTTAGTACAATGGTATTGGTGCTTACTTCAAGTTTGCAAACCTGATTTAAAGAAATGGTACTACTTTCCGGGCAATCAATGGTTGCTTAATTGTATGATCCAAACAGTTAACATGGCATCATATCTAAAATACACATTTTTGTGCATTAACGAACTTATACGGGTGTAAATATCTGTATACATGCATGTATGCGTATATTTTTTCATACAAGCAGACATACTATATGCGTACTGTACATAAATAATCACATATTTTAAAGTATTTAGGCTTCTAGTTTGAAAAATTGTGCATAGTTTAATAATTTTTAATAAGGAACTCTTTTAGGATAATGCACAAAATATGCTTCATCGTTTATTTTTACACTTCATCTGTTGTCAGTTTTATTTATCGGAATGTTCTTTGGACAGTATTTTGACATTTTCGTAGTCCTCTGTGTTTGGGACAGATCTCAGTTTTTTAATCCATGTACACATTGGATATATTTACAACGCCAGTTCTAGCGTAGTCTTGGTGCAATTTAACTCTTTTTATTTTCATCTTAACATGTTGATTATGGCTCTCTTAATGAATAATACCTTTTTTAATTCTAGTTAAAGAACAAATATTGGCCTACCAACATCCCATTAGTGGTTTATTTCCTTTAGTTCCGAATGACGCTAATTGCGAAATTAGTCATGTCCGTGATTCAGTGTACTGTGCAACTGTTGTATGGGCACTTCATAGGTGTTTCGAGTAAGTTTTTGTATTAAATATTTACGAATATGACTTTATGTTAATTTTATCTATCCTGTTTATGTCTTATCTATTTCTGAGGAGCATATTATTTATCTATAATATATGCGAAAAGTTTATTAGTTTAGCGGCTTCTAATGGCCATTCACTCTATAAATATAATTACACAGCATTATTGGCACACTTTGAGTGTCCTATTGTTAAGAACTCGTCCTCTCGGGAAGCTGGTAGCATGTATATTTTGTCAAGTGATTTAGATTAAGGTGTTCCAACGCTAATGGCTCCACTGTATAGTTATTGTTGTCCTATCAGCAACGTCAATTTCAGCTAGCCCACTTTAAAGAGAAATACTATTACACCTTTAGGTAATCTACTAATGACGAATATTGAACATGGGGAGCCGTCGCTTGTCAGCCGGCAATCGTAGTTTGAATCCTGCAGTTATCATCTTGTTACAGCCTCTATATTCGTGGTACTCTTCCGTTGACAAATGAAAGCCGTCAAAATTTCTGGCTTTAGGACCGGCGATTCCTAGCTAGTCGTATCGGAAAAATAACAAATAAACTTGCTGGTCTTTACGTGATATTTGTTATTCACAACATGTTCTTTACACTTTCAGTCTAAACTTTGATTTTCAAGCCTCTTTATCAACGATCCACTCATCACACTGCAAAATGCACAAATAATCCAATTGTTTAATAATCTACGTTTCAACATAGTTATTCAAGTTGAGAACTCAGTTACACACTATTTCCCAAATCAAAATGAAGGCAGAGGATGTAATAGCCTTATTATGTAAAAGGAGGATCACGTAATGGATCAATGCTCTGTCGGGGAATAAAATTTAATTTAAATTTCATTTTACTGCTAGGATACATAGGCCTCGAAATCCGTTCTATTGAGCAATATCATTTATTATTCAATGAGTTTAGTTGAAAGAAAAGATGCGTGTCATATGTGAAGTCGACTAGTCACTGATGTCTCAATCTCGAATGCTTTTGGCAGTAGTGCCCTGTTGCCTCGGATGGTAGATACCCACTTGGAACTTACCACCTAGTTTTCTATAGCTATGCATTTCTTGATTAGTGACATTATGGCATCGGTACTTAAATGCTGACGTATTTCTGTACTTCGCTTCATGTATTTTTTATGTTTTGCTGATGTGACTCTGATGTTGGTCTTTCGAAATGTCACGTTTGGTATTAATGGGCTTTGTTTATGCCTAATTTTTTATAATGAAATTCTCATGTGAATTGTTTATAAATAAGATATTCAGCATAGGAAGACTACCATTAATTTTATTAGTAACAAAGTTCCATATGAATTAAAATATGGAATAATTTACCACATAATTTTTTTGAATATTAATGTTAGGCGCGTAGATGATGACCGAGGACGTAATTACGAGCTTGGCCAATGTGCTGTTAAGTGTATGCGCGCAATACTCACGGGATGGATGCAACAATCTGATAGGGTAAGTGAAAACAATTGTTTAACAAGTGAAGCTTGAGAAATTTAAAACAATCCAGTCACTGGACACCTGCTTATATACGAGATTTAATTACAAAACTGGGCAGCCATTCGAAGGAGACGGCTATCGTCATTTGCAGATGGACTGTGTCGGCCTATTTGTCATTCAGATGATGCAGATGATTCGTTCCGGTCTACAGGTATGCTTTAAATCTTTTAATTCCAAGTTAATATTCACAAAAGTTGAAGTGGCTTTTGTTCAAAATCTAGTGTTCTATATTGAACGAGCTTATCGAATTCCGGATTATGGTATGTGGGAGCGCGGATCGAAACAAAATCGTGATATTACTGAATTACATACAAGGTAAGACAAATCAAATATAATTTGATATGCCTATTACATTTGTCATCGTCATCATCAACAACAGCACAAGTAACAAAACCACAAATTTTAAAACTGATACATCATTATTGTATGATAATGAGAAAAAAGTTATAATGCTCATCAATGTCATACGCAATACAAAAGTCATTGGTAACTAATGTTTGACGCCATTTACCAAAAAAAGGGAAACCAAAAAAGAAAATTTTTAGTAATAACGACAAAATTCATAATTTAGGCGCACAAACTATTATTGAAATTTTTAATAGAGAGCCCTTAGTTACTAATGGTTATATTTATCTAGATGACATAAAGGAGTGAGGCAACCTAAAATTCTACACATCACTTTTTTGGTCAAGTTAGCATTCAGGAAAGGCAACATTAGCAATTCAGCTTTATTGCAGTTTTCACTATATTACGTCATAAATAAAACTAAACCTCGTAGCTATCTCTGCCAAGCTAAGAAAAGAAAGTTACAAAGGTGATTCTTCTAGACATCTGTAATAAGATCGCCATTGAGTTCGACTCGATGTCATCGCGCAGGGTTTCCAGCCAAGATATGTGGTGCTATGTGGATCCTATCCTGGCAAACGTCTGGGTCCTGCACTACTAAATTTGGAGGTCGCTGATTTTAACTGCTTCTGCTATGTCAAAATCTGCCGACCTTATTTTTTACACCAATCTGGTGCTGAGTGAGAGAACATTACTCTACTGGTCAATCGTAAACGTGACCGAGCAGGCGTAGTTGGTGGAGCCTTATTTGTTTTTCAACGAAGAGCACTTGTTGGTTGATTCAAAATTACGACTGCGAATTTCAGCGTTGGTTAATCGTTTTTGATAATCTACATGTGATATGTTTCTCAAAAAACAATGGATCAATGCATGTAAGCGTCAAAAATCATCAACGCTATGGGGCCAAGTTTCACTAGCATATAGCAAAACTACGCGTACAGATATTTTATACACAAAACCTTTAAGGAAAAGTGAAATGCTCGTGTTTCTCCATAATTGAATGTAGATTTGAGAAAGCTACTCTTGCTTTCGCGATTCTTATCTTCAACTTGGACATATTGCCTAAGTTATTGATAGAGCTCCCAAGTTATGTAAACCAGTCATCTATGTCCAGATCCTCATACTGCATTCGCAGATTTGGAGTGAGTGGTAGGTGATCCTGTAAATGTATGTTACATTAAGAGGGTGCGAATTTCATATCGAAAAGCGGATCAACATCTGAAAATCTCTTAAAGGGGGCCTGAGCAGAATCTTGAATGCCGAATAATAGTACAATATCGTATTTATCGTCAAGATCAACTGATCTACCGCTCTGGTGAATTTCAACACCTGCCTCCAGAACGTGTGGAAGAGTACCGTTCATAATAGCATATATTAAAAAGATTAAACAAACTTGGGGATAGTGGACAGCTTTGACGAAAACCACTGCTGGTAGTAAATTTTTGTGTTAATTTATTATAGACTTTAATGCGATAAGAAAGTTTTATGTAGAGAGCGTGTATAATATTTGCAAATTTAGTGGACAGATCACTTTTTGAAAGATTATCGAATAGAAAATTGCGATCAACACCGTCGAAGTCTAGATAGACGGCTATTGTAGGACGGCGATATACATGACACTATTCAAGAACTTGCTTTGAGGTTAAAATAATATCTATACAACCTCGTCCTGATCGGCATCCGGCTTGTTCTTCTCTAGTATGTGATTCACGCGTAGCGTGAAAGCGACGTGAGATAATTAAAGCAAATAACCAAGACACGATTGGAATCAAATTCAAATTTCATGAAAAATTATGCTAGAATTTTAACAGTTTCAAATTACTAATAGTGTTTTATATGCCGTAATATGCATGGTCTGTGACACATTGTTGGAAATGATTTCTTGATCATGTCTGGATAGATACATGATAAGCCATGAATTGTGTGGACAAACTATTACTCTTATTGGTTCACGAAGTTCATCGATTTCCAGATATTATAATTACAAATATCCAACAGCATATTGTCCATATAGGTTTCGTAAGTGTTTCTGCTGTTGAGGCATATTTAACAAAACCTCTACTTTGGAACCTAAATATAAGTTACTCATAAATA
The DNA here is from genome assembly GCA_029291075.1 of Eudiplozoon nipponicum. Lineage (NCBI taxonomy): Eukaryota > Metazoa > Platyhelminthes > Monogenea > Mazocraeidea > Diplozoidae > Eudiplozoon > Eudiplozoon nipponicum. Next base: position 30,877 of record JAQBSW010003427.1, on the reverse strand, counting down.
TTTATCCGTCTTAGTGTGTTTTTTTAGTTTCAATTCGGTGATGCGTGATGAAGTGGCTGATATCTTGTATAAATTTTTTGGTCTCGAGTTTGCTTGTCTGTTTTGATGCGATTCCAGCTATATACCAGCGTTTTCTCGGTAGTCTGATCAGTAGAATTTTTAAGCTTCTTTCTCAGACTGACCTAGTCCACATCCATGCTCCTTAACGAGATGCGACGGTGTTAGCGAATTCAAGAGTGTGAAAGCAATATCATGTACATCGTTCCTTATATTTGAGCATCTTAATTTATTTAGATTGTCTGCCAACCGACGCTTATGAGCAGCGTTTGACATGTATATAAACTTTTGAGTCGCCAGTGATTAAAGATCTCTCCAGAAGCTGAAACTTTTATAATTGGCGTCTCATAACCTGGTATTCGGGCAAATACATACAACCGATATCTTAAATAAGCTTTTAAAGAAACATGTTGCGCGACAGGGAGTAGATTATTTACCTGAATTTCGGATTGCGTACCGAAATGTTTGAATCCAATGTCATCATGATTTTGATTCTGGTATGGATAATGGTAGCATCATCATTTAAGTTGGTATCAATATGTCAATAGAATATATATATATATATATATATATATATATATATAATAAAATTTCCACTTGACATATTGATTGTCAACTTAGTGGGTGACGTGTTTGCCATTGAAAAAGACCTCCATACCCGGAGGTCGAAATATTTGGAAAAATCATGATGACAGTGGATTCAAATATTTCGGTACGCAATCCGAAAATCAGGTAAACCGATATCTTAATTCGTAGTTAACTTAAATTATTATACTCGTTAAAATTTTAAAGTTAAAGAGAAATTAAAAAATTAATTGTTATTTAATGCTCTGTCTGATTATCATTTCGAAGTTAATATCTGCAATTAACACCGTTTTTGTCATTTTAGCTCAATTGGCATGGCTAAAACTGCATTGGAAGTTGTTTCTGGATTCAATTGTTTTGGAAACGAAGGTGACCATTCTACTGTTCTTTTTATGGACATCGATGCGCACAGTAGAAATCGGATAATAATGACGAATCTTCTGCCAAGAGAATCGGCATCGAAGGTAGCCTATGTTTCGTTTTGACTACATCTTTGCTATAATTTAGTGTAATATATTTTACAACTGTTAAATGTCTCAATGTATCGACGGAATTTTCGGCCTCGCGATGCATGATGCGTAGTTGGTCGTGATGGCGACATTTTCACGAATTTTTGTCTGTGCTAGATAGATAAACACGTACTTTGTAGGATTAAAAACTCACGTCTCCTTCGTCAATAACTGTCACTATGTGCCGTGCTAAAGTACGCTTCTTCCAGGGAGATAAACATGGAAGTTGACTAAAAACATTTCCTCTTTATTAATGGGGCTAATTTGTGGTTTCATACCCGACGTGAACTCACAATTTGCTTTACTTATTTTTTTAAAGTTTCACTGCCAAGGTTTATTCTATTCAGCTATGTAATTTCAGGGTCGCTTTGCAAAAGTTGCATCCCTCTGTTTATGTATGTTGGCAAAACTTTTTTTTAGGAAATAAATCTTTTATGTATCTTTTCTATAATGTTACTCTTAACAGATTACTGTTCCTCTTTGTGAAGAAGTTTTGTTGGTTATTCTTTTGGTAGGAGTGTGTATTTGATTTATTTTTTTTATTGAAAAATTATCACTTTTGCTTAGTATAAAAGAAAATAGTTTGATCCAAAATCCTTAGCTTTTCTAACATATCTTAAATGGAAATATTTAATCAATGATATTTGTTAAATTAAGCCATTATAGAGCTATTTTACATTAGGTGCATCGCAAAGTGAAAGATCCTAATTGAAATAATGTACTTCACGATATATTTTAAACCATCTTGTTAATTGTTATTGTTTAATAACCATACTCATCTGAGGTTATATTTGTAGTCACAATACAACCATTTGCGCCAAAGTCGTTATTATTCGCGTTTTTATTTATCAATTGTAGGAATTTTTTTACTGTTTAAAATCATTTATTTAGGATCTTATTCACGATATTGGAGACCTTGATGCCAATATCAATTCAGTATTCCTAACATTTCCCAGCTAAGACAGTGAGACAATGCAGCTAGGCATAGCACAAATTATAATGTCAATCATTTACAAACGTAGGGTTGATTATTTTGTTTGTTGATTAAATATGTGAATATTAGATGAAATATTAAGAGTAGTTATTATATTGATTTCAAATCAATAGCATTGTGTGCATTTATTGAAATCAGTTTTTCCATTATGATATACACACAAGTCCTTATATATATATATATATATATATATATATATATATATATATATATATATACAGTATATACTAAGCGTCTTTTTGATTTAGAAAAGGCAATTATTCAGTAGACCGGTTTTGTCCTTATTGAGAAGTATCATTGAGTTGTCCAGAATTTGCCACAGACTGGGCTCGAACCTGGCAAGGTCTGCTTTTGAATCTGTTGCTCTAACCTCTGAGCCACCCTGCCGACAACCAAAAAAATTATATAGAAAAAATGTATGAAGCGTGCGGAAAGGTGGCTCAGTGGTAAGAGCAACATACTCCAAAGCAGACGTGCCCAGATGCATACCCTGTTCACGGCAAATTCTGGAGAGTACGTGGAATGTTTCCAATAAGTACGAAACCGGTGTACTGGATGAATTTTTCTTTTCTACATTATGCAATGCTTAGTCTACATTGACATATTTGTATAATGGAATTCGTGGTTATATCAAGATCGCAACCTTGATTTAAACAATTGTTATCACTCTCCGCGCAACCAATGCTCATTTAGTATTATGTGCAAGTTTATCGAGCATTTTGGTTTCGGTAGAATGGTCAAATAGAAATTCAGCTTACACTGACCAATGATAAATATGACCATGGGGTTTTTTATTCGAGGACTATTAAATCCAACGTTAATCTTAGTAATTAAATTCTGATTTCATAATAAAGTTTTTTTAAATCCAAGTTGAACATGTCTTCTATTATGAACAACTGGATGGCAGAATGATTGACGAAATAGGGAAAACTTCACAGGCGTGGTGGAAATTATATTCTTCAATTGAAAGTAGACGGTAAGGACGTGTCGGCTAAACATGATACCACTTAGAGTTCGCTAATACTTTCTCAACTAGAAGATTCTTCAATTAGAATCGTTGCTAAATTGTGCTTTTGTGTTATCGTTTACGTTATTGTTTTTTGTTTGATCATAAACTGAAAAGATGCTCTGATAGTGTATGCTCAGTACTACTTGTCGGCAGGACCCACATGACTGTTCATTTCGCAGTGCATTAGGCGTCGAAGAAATTTTTTTATAGGGTACGCTAAATGTCTACGTCGAGGTCTAATTTTTCCATTTAGTTTTTTCCCGTTTTCCCTGATTTAACAAAACGTGGAACTAAGTTATATGCAGATAAATTAAACTTTTCTCTGTGGCAAAAATCAAGATTGTGAAAATCAAATAGTATAAACAGGAGTTAACTGACCGAAACAATTCTTTTACGTCAAAATATTTAAATTGTCTGAAATCTGTGGTAGCTTAGACCAGAAACCTTTATTTTGTTTTATATCAAAACTCTTCTAGTCTAAAGCAGCACAAGCCAACTGTTTTTTATAGTTACATTATCTTGATAGTCAATTTAACTTAAATAAGATAACATGGCAACTGCATGGGAGATTCATTGTGGTCGGTATAACATCTGTTATCGATCTATGACAATTGATACGGGCAATTGAGTTATTCGCGCTGTCAACACCGTCTCGTAAAGGATACCATGGTTTTGAAGATAGACTAAATGTTTAAAAAAATAAAGGTAAACTGTCATACTGAACTTCTGCTGCTCTAGTAAGGCTTTGATCGAAACTAGTTATCACATGAGAGTACAAATTATCGCGTCATTTAATGAGACTTGAATTAATTATTTATCCTTGGTTGTTAAGACCATTTGGTATGCATTGATGCATAACGTATTGCTCAAATTGTAACAAGTTTTAAAAAAGTAGAACCAAGAGACTACGCCAGTCATTTTGACCACAGGGTATACACGCATGTTTATACGCGTTTCGTTCTTACTAGCGACTCATTGATTGGAGCTGGCATTACGACCAAAACGACTGTAATGTGACAATAAAGAGCAGTACAATCTTGTAGACGAAGGATTTAGCAATGCACTTTACTAAAAGTGAGGGAATTGGTGGTAAATATTTGCGGAGCGACATTGGGTTCTGTATACACTATTTAAATAAAAGGTGTTTTACTGTCTTTAAACTCATAATATAGCTTAATTAAATATTTGCTTCTTTTTAAACAGGGTTGTGATGCTGCCCTTATACCAACCATTTCTTGGCCTGCTTGTGCTACGCATTTCGAAGGAGTTCGTGACACGGTTCTGCAGCGCTGTTTAGTGCGCAACAAGGGAAAGTATGGTTTTAAACGTTTTAGTCGTGATGGTTATGCAACCGTTCTTGATAACGGAGCTTTATACCAACCTGGCGAGCTGAAAGTAAGTCTATAACGTCTTGTTTTTAAAAACTATGCTGTCTTATGGAAAATTCTACGCACTTCTGTTAACTTTTATAACAACTCTCTATCTAATGTTAATTTTGCACTAACTGTCTGCGGTTTGCCCCACTCAATAAGTTTAACGCACGTTTCAACATGTACCGATATTGCCTGGTCCTTTTTAAATATACCTTATTTCGTGACGGGTGATATATAAAAACTCACCCGAAAATGTTGCTTTAAAGTTCTTAAATAATATTTCGAACTACTTTTTGATAGTCCTTATCAAGATCCGTGTTCCTCCTGTTAATTACTCTGATGAGGATCATGGAAGGTCGAAACGCATCAGTACGTGTGACTGACAGTTGTTTTTCTGTTGTTCGTCGCCTGTGTAAATGTAATGGGATTGGTGTTAGCTTCAAGCTAGCAAACATGATTTAAAACAAAGTTGTTCCACTATTAGCTTGTATGCGTACACTTAAGCCAAATTCCATAAACATACACACGCATACCATAGCCTCTACACATATCTGGTAGACCTAAGATACTGTATCGCCTACATTCAAACTATGCCTCACATAATTAAGTACCAATTAATCATATCGTCTACATAGTCAAGATAAACTAATTTATCGCTTGGGACAACTTCAATGCCTGCATGCTGAACGTATGTAAGAGTATCGTTCAAAACGACATCTATAACACAATATGACAAAAAAAGTGGAAAATATAAATTCTTGACGGGCACCAATACGAATGGTAACGTAGTGTGATAATTCATTGTTGACCCTAATGCGGCCATAAATATTTGGGTAAGGAGCACGTATATTATTAAAAAAATAGTGGGTATACTATTTCTGGAAAATATCGAATTTACCTGTGATTCACGGGGTTGAAGGTACTCTTGAGGTTTAGAAAGACGACTTTTGTGATATGGCTTTATATATGTCGCTGCTCAAGTACTTGCTTTAAAATTAAAAATAAATTATTTGTATGACCTCGCTCCGGATGGAATCCGTCCTGTTCTTCACTAGCATGCGATGCATGCAATGTGATTATTATTTTAAGCCAGGCTTGTACGAATTTGGCGTCTCCGGAAGCATACATTGCCACATATAGTAGTGCATGTGTTGTGCATACCGGATCATACCTTCGTTCACAATAAGTTGGAATTTTCACTATAAAGAAAAACCTATTCGTGTTTGAATGACGGATGTTTGAGCTTCTTGGCATCTGTTTGAGTTTAATTCTAATTTATCTTTCTGTAAATTTGAGTGCATATCTACAACGCATAAATGCAATCTCGAATCGACGCACATATTCCAAAAACGTACAACAGTTCCGGGAAAAACTACGCTATCTTCAACTAATTGTTCTATGACCTATTTGAGTCAGTTGCTTCGCGCAGCTAAAAGGGTCTATTGGGAGACATGGTTAATTATGCCGTGTTGGGCATATGCTCTTATGGTACTAACTGTAGTTTATATATATATGTATATATATATATATATATATATATATATATATATATATATATATATATATATATTGGCAACTGTTTAATTTCTGTGCAGAACTTCCTAATAAGGACGAAGGTAGGTTACTGGTAGAATTGCCTTTGCTATATGATATAATGTTGAGTTTAAAATTGACAAAATAAATATATATGCTCATTTTTGTATGTATTTGTGTATGAACCAAAATACGACAAGCTGCAAAATGTTTTCCGTGGTTGAAGTTAAATTGTATATTTAAATTCCGCGCATGTTTAAAACTGGTGGTGAGAATCACAGTTCTGTTTTTTATGACATTCTACGAAATATTACGCTCAAATTATGTAATTTTCGATTTATTTTCGGACTATCATTAGGGAAGCTTGAACCTGTTAGCTATGCTGCTATACGGTTGAATTTACGAAAAGGTTATAGGATTGGGGCTAATTCAAGCTCACAAATTCGATTTAAATAAAGAAAATGAATCTATCTGTTTTGATAGGCTAATTAAAATATATTGTAGTGCAAATAGTTATATCTAAATACACTAATATTTTTTTTGTAATGGCCTTCGGTTAATGAAATGATCAAATTTTACTTTAATTTGTAGAAATTCGAGAATATTGAAAACGAATGGCCCATGTTTTTCGCGTATTTGGTTATTCACTGTAAGTTTTCGTCACATTAAATTAATTTTTGAACTTCGTGCAATTATATTATTTAACAAATATTGATTTCGGGGGTGAAAACAAAAATTATTTAAATCAATGTTCCGATCTTGATATAATCGCCAGTCCCAGTATATATACATACACTTTTCAGTATAAACTAAGCAATGTATAGTGAAGAAGAGGCAATTCATCCAGTAGACCGGTTTTGTCCTTATTGGGAACGCTTCAACATTTGCCACGGATAGAGCGCGAACCTGGACATATTTGCTTATGAGTCTATTGATATAAAAACCGAGCCAGGTGGCTTGATTTAAATAATTGTTATCATCGGTCGCTCAAAAAATTTAATTTTAATTATATAAATGTTTAATTCAATAACTCTTCCCTGGATAGTGTTATGTCTGTTCTTTATTGTCGGATTGAGGGAGGTTTTTTGGAATTTTACGTCAAAGAAAATGCCATTTAGGCTCCACCTAAAGGAAAGGTTAATCAAAAACCTTTTAGTTTGTATATAACTGAAAATTGTGCGTTTCCTGCGACAGGGTGCCTCAGTGGTTAGAACAGCAGACTGCTAACAGACTTTCCCAGGTTCTAGCCCTGTCCGCGGAAAATTCTGGACAGTATGTGAAGAGTTTCCAATAAGGACGAAACCGGTCTACAGGATGATTTGCCTTATCTGCGTTATAAAATGCTTATTTTATACTGACAAATGGATGTATACAATGGTGTAGGTTTTTATGTTAAGTTCGCAACGCTGATTTAAATAATTCCATAAGTTGTTGATTTAGGACGATAATATAATTTTCTTATCAACATAATTTGTTGTTTGATTGACTTTCATGATGATGCTCGTTGACTTACCTATTTAATTGCTAAATAAACTGCAAATTGTCTGGTAAATGGCACTACCTGATTGGCTAAATTCATGCCTACATTTGTGTTAAACAGGACATGTTCTAAAAAAAATATTGTTTTATCTGGAGAGGCAAAGAAATTTCAAGACTCCTTATATAAACGAGTTGGCTCATTTATTTTTGCTTTTTTACTGGTACTTGAAATCGGTATTACGTAATTTATTTTGATTATATTTTACCTCGAGCAATCTGTGCGATTTCCTGTAGGTTGCCTAATTTAATCCAGTGCTTGAAATAATTTCTTTTTTATTTTCTATTTATTCATCATTTGAAAGCTACAATTCTTCTTGAAAATAAATATTTTATAATGTTTTAACTTATTATTATTGGTTGGTTTCATATGGGTAATATAGAAGCCTGGAGAAGTTTTCCCAGTAAACTTCTAAGTTGCGCCATCAATACTGGGCTTACACACCTCCGGCTTCTTATTAACTGCTCTACTTCGCTAGATTCAGAGAACGTAAAAAAGGCAATATTATACCATTTCTGGACAATACTATCTTTTAAATTGTTTTTTCAATCGATGTTTTCTTCGTTCATTGATGATAAAATCAATCAAAATTGGAAATCTATTAGCATCACCATGAATTTGTTATTACTATTAGAGAATTATTAAACTCGTTACAATTGTGATTTTAACATCGACTATTTCAGGCACTGTAGAAATCAGCCACAGTATAGAACCGATTCGTCTACCCAGATACGGTTTACATGCTCATCATAGTTCTTGGTTGGGATACCCTGCCAGGTATTTTGTCGGTTTGTGCTCTGTTGCGATCTTGTTGCAGATTTTTAGTAATTCGTTTTATTTCTAACTGCCTTTTCTAGTGCTGGCTTAGTTGAATTTGATGTATTGGTCTTGTTGTGATACGATACAATTGAAACCGCAATTTAGCTCTTTTGCCTTTGTTCCATTCTTTTATAGATTAACTCTCGTAATGAATATTGTGGATATATGTCTAGTTTGTCTAATTTACTTGTTCTTCTGCTAGGTTCTTCAATCTAGGCAACATGCATAAAAAGTGAACTAGATCTCTCGAACGGTGTATTCTAAACAAGCCTATGAAATAAGTCAGAGCTAACAAGGCCTCTTCGATGAACTCACATATTTTTTTCAATTAAAGACTTATGGTTACTTAGGAGACAGAAATTTTGCTCTTGATGCTCATCTGGAAATTATGAAAACCAAACCCACGGCTATAGTTGGTGATTCCCTGAGTCTGTAGCATAAAGAAAAACCAGCAGTATGCTCGACTTGAAGATCTTTTATTTCGCGCTTAGTTAAATAGACGCGTAGCTTCAGAGTTAACTCCATTTAGAGTCTTCGGCAATGGGAATTGAAGGGCAACTCTCTATGTATAATGTATACCGAAACTGTGAAGGATTCCATTTCAATTGTTTGCGGGATAGCGCGCTCACACTGAGTACCAACACAACGGTTTGCGAGATATTGTGACTATGCTGAATACCAACCTATTGGTTTGCGAGATATCGAGCCTATGCTGGATATCAACCCAATAGTTTGCAAGATATCGAGCTTATGCCTAATACAAGTGAAATAGATTGTGAGATGCTGGTACGAAGACAATAGTTTGCAAGATATTGAGCCTATGATGCGTACCCATAAAATAGTTTGCGAGATATCGTGTCGACACTATGGTTTTCAAAATGAGCTAAATTTGCATCATAATTGATATTTATAATCAATTTGTAATACCTCTTACTCCAACAAATCCATACACTCTGACCTTGATCGATATCAGTTATCACATTTTGTGGTAATCATGATATCATTCAATTAATTATTATATATATATCTGACGACAAGGATGGTGAAAATTAGAACCTGGGCGATAATGCTTTTTGTATGGATAATGAGGATGGTATTAAAAAATAGAAGGATGAGGCTGATGGTGATGATCAGAAAGATGATGATGATGAGGATGATGATTGTGGTAATGATAATGTTGTGCTGCTGATAATGTTTATGATGATGCCGCTGATGATGATGAGGATAGTTATTATGATGATGACGATTATGATGATGATGATGATGATGATGATTATAGTGATGACTGTGATAATGATGTTGACGATGATGATGATGACGAGGATAGTAATGAGGATGCCTAAACAGTTTTATCAAGACGTTTCCACAGAAACGGGTTTTAGTGTGATTATTAACATTTTCTTTAGAGCATTCGGTTCTGCGGAGTCACATTTCTGTATTTCTTGCAGTTGAATACAGAGTATTTCATTTTTTAATATGAATATTAGAAATTGCCACTGATTTTTTTTGTTGTTTTACACTGGCCTTAATGAGCTACCTGCTATCTTCTCTACGGAATTATATTCTTAAGAGTCGCCACTCCGAGTTTCATGAAGGACAAAAAGAACGTTCTCGCTTTTAGATTGACCATCGAGAATCGCCACTGATTTTTTTGTTTAGTTAAAAATGGCTTTAATGAGACAATTGGCATTTTATCTGCAGCATTCTGTTCTTTGGAGTCGTTCTGAGTTTCATGCAGTTGGGAAAAGTTTTTCTCTTGTAACCTGATCATTTGAAATTTTCACCGACTTAATGTTGACTATAAAAATGGCTTTAAGAAGCTACTGTGCATGTAGTATTATAGTTATTAGTTGCTATGAATGAATGGCTTAAAATAAACTTATCTTTTAACCGTCACCTCTTCATATGTTCTTGCTTCCAAAACAATCTCATCCTGTGATATTATCAAATACACTGCATATGTTTGACACCTCTGCAATGAAGCAAATTTAACCTTCATACTATGTGGCCTATCTGATCTACATGCTTATAATTTGATCAACAAAAATTGATATTCATCCCAAGGCCGTCTTAAATACTGCTTTTACTCCAACAATGTTGGAGATTCTTGATGAAAGACCGGGTTATGTGGCTATTTTCCTTGGTGTCTCAGAGGCATTTGATGACACATCAGTCTATATATATATATATATATATATATATATATATATATATATATATATCATACATATATATACATTTTGGGTTTTCAATTGATTATGCTAGTGGTAACAAATCTGACCTGCTTTTACTTGTGTTTCTTGTTTTGGCTGGTTGGTAGTGTGTATGTGCTTGTGTTTGTGTGTGTGCGTATTTGCATGTAAAGGTCATTCTCGCAGTATTGCAAAGTGATGTCTGAGATCTGGTCATTATTGTTTTGATGGCTTGAGAATTAACCATTTGTGCGCATTGTTCACTGTTACATGTACGAGTGCTATTTTTCCCAGTGTAGTTGATCGTTTCACCTTGTTGCGCAAATTCGTATTTTTCACATGGTAACAGCGCCAGTGTGGATTGAAGTGTTGAACGCTCATATTGTTTGGAAACTTCTGTCACCGTATGCGCCTCTGTTATTTCCACTTCAGTTTGTTGCCAATCCGATTGTATGTTTGTTGATTCTAGTCGAGGGCCTGTTTGTTCTTGACTGGATACTAGTAGATTGTTGTTGAATTTTGTTATTCTTGGCCAGTCGATAAGAATATCATGTTGATGAAACTTTTGAATATTAAGGTCAAGTGCTTGTTGTTTTATATATATATATATATATATATATATATATATATATATATATATATATATATATATCGTGATCTAACGTATGGTAGATTTCAGAAGCCCTTATGTCAATAGTGCAGGATTAGTCATAATTCTCCATTGGATCCTTTAAGATATTATGCATAGGCAGATTCTGGCTTATTGAAGTGGAACTTAATCAAATATGGCTCGGCATGGCGAAATGTAGTTTTCGGCCTCGAGATATCTTCTATACCCCTCATTTTGTCCAATCTTTCTACCGGAGTCTTTTGGCTAGCGGGATGTGAAATTGGCCCTATTATACAGCACCTCATGCAACGCTATCGACTTTGTTGTACATTAAAAAGCGACGTGAAGGAACTAGTCGGATAATAATTTTTGCACTTTAGTGATGCGTATTCACGTTTAGCTGGTAAATACATACATCAAACTGAACATATATGTTTTCAAAGCCGTCCAGATGCTGAAAGCTAAATTGCGTCATCGCCAAATTATCCGCAGCCACAAATGCCCTATTATAGTATAGCCGACTCGGATTAATGTGTCAGCTTATCTGAGTCGTACGGAGTTGATAATCTAAGTCAGGCTACTGCAGACACCTTTTTTTCCTATTCTATCTTTTTTACATTTATCTTATCTTCTCAATTTATCAATATAGCTCTTTGAGTTGCTAAAGGTATAGCGGATATTGATCACATCATTGAGGTCAATGCCAGCTGACCAAATACAAAAAATGGTTTAAATAAACCACCATTCACTAAATGTAGGTTAGTTCTTAACCTCAGTACATTTAATGTGCGAAAATTGATCAAATTTGTAAAAAAACAGGCTCTCTTACGCACGTTGAAATAAGTAGAAAGTTATGTATGTTGCGTATCTGAAACTCAAATGCAGGATCCTACGAGTTCTACAGAGCAGAATTCATCATCTTTATTTACGCGTTATTTGCTTCATAACTCTGTTTCCACGGACTTTTCTCGAGCGGAAAATAGGGATTCAGTGTTGTCGGTAGTTCTCGAGTTGAACTTTGGTTAACTGAATGGGTTCCTGTATCAAACTGACCTTGTGCCTCACACTTAATATTTTCTCTAAAAACAGTACCATAAACGTTAAACAACGTTGTATGCATATTTCAAGAAAGCGCTTTTTAATCTTACCATATTTCTCTACTAAAAAGAGTAACATGTTCATAAATGGTCCTCGATGTGGGAGACAGTAATGCTGAAGTGAAATGTTTAAGTGACGCAGAATTTCTATTATGTATCAGATACACATTTAAATCAATGCGATACGATAATGGTTAAAGACTATAGGATAAATGGCATAGCTACTGTGTCAAATAGATCCCGTAACAATGAGTAAATGTTTGCGTTGTTTCATTCAGGATATTTGTTCGTTTTGGGATACGTATGTTGATTCGAAGCATGCACTTATCCTTTGTAGATTTGCACTCACATTTTCCTGAAAGCTAAATAAGAATAAATCCCACAAAATGTAAACGAACTTGAATATCTTATTTCCGACAATAATATGAAGTTGTTCTAAAATCAAAGTTAACTGGTTTTGGAGCCCTAAGCCTTTTTGAACAGATGAGCAGTCGTTGCTCCGTCTTTCAGTATCAAACGTAGTTCTACATGATCACACAACACTCACTTCAAATCTGCGGCCCCGAGATGAAGATCTGAACGTTTTTGGCAGGTTTGCTTATCTTGGTAGCCGTATTAAAAACTCAGGCAACGTGAGTGAGGAAAGCTATAGTACCATTCTCGACACCGACCATTATTGTTTATGAAGTATTGTAACTATAGGTTAAAACTACGATAAAACACCAAGGACCTCCTTAGACCTATTCCTGCATCAATCAGCAAGTGCTCCTCGTTAGATAAACACATAAGGCTATATCAGTTGAACTGTTTTAGTCAGGTTTTGCCTAAGCCTTCTGTTGAAACCAGCTACCGTAAACTACAATCAATTAGGGTTATGCAGGATCCGCTCGTCTGCATTGATGGGGTTTACATGCGAATCATATATCTTGGTTGAGAACCATGTGAGATATAGCATCTAATCCAGCTCAGTGGCTATCTTGTTGCAGATTTCTAGTATAATGATCCTCGTAACTGCGAGGAAACTATATTGTTGATGTCGTTTTGCCTTAAAGCTGACATTGTTATAATGGTGTTGTCAAGAGATCCAGGTTGCCTCATTTCAATGTGTTATTTAGGTAAATCCTTATTTGTTTAAAGTATTATTCTTGTCATAGCTAGTACTTTTCGATTTTTTTGATTTTCAAAATATTGTTCTTTAAATTAATTTTTTCTAAGTGCTATATAGTGATGGAGTATCATTTATTAACAGCTGTTGCATTGCTCTCTATATGGCGATGGTGATGCTAAATCATTTTGGAATAGAAAATGTAGTTTTTTTTTATTCTATTTACTAATTCCGTCTTAAATTCTTTATGCTTATTTTTCTTACAGATTGTTTGAAGCAGCAAACTGAGAAGGCAAAAGAGTATGATCAACTTATGGAGCCGTTGCTTTTCCAGCCTATTTCTAAAAACTGTAAGCGATTATATATTACCTTACTTTCTCTCAAAATCCATCTGCGAACGATTTTTACTGTCTTTATATTGTACTATTTTTTTATACGTATGATAATGTTACTTGATTGTGTTAGTAGTTAGCTGTATAGACTAAAAATTACATAGGAATTCAATACCGTATCTTACGCGTTCCGCTGCTTCTATATGGAATGCACGACCATGTTTTATTTTACCACCCATGTTGTTTTATGCTGATGTAATTGTCTTTTCCTTGTTGGGTGCAACAAGGTGTTTGCATCATGCTGCTTTAATGCTAATATAATTTCGTTTTCGCAAATGCCTTGTGCAACGAATGGTTAACCAAAAAGTACGGAAACATGAGAAAATTATTGTTAATTCAATGAATTATTGACAAGAAACTACTTCTTACTTTCTCTTTAAACACTATTTCTAATTTCAGATCCTTGGCTTCCAAAATTCTACTACGTTCCCATGGAAGACCTTGAAATGGAAAGAAAATGCCGTGGTAGTGTAATTCGACGAAGCAGTTGTCACCTTCCGAATGAAACATTCTTTCTGTGGGGTCAATCAGTGTACATTATTTCGCAGATGTTATGTAGGTTAACGGTTTTTTGTATACAGCCGAATCACTGCTTCAATTTATTTATTCCGTAGACCTAAATTAAACTGATTGAGGAAAATTTTTGAAATTCCGTTTTATAAATGAATAACGTACGAATAATTGGCATTATTCCTTATATATATTCTTGAAAAATATTTGTTTGCAATTTGCTTAGCTATATCTCTTGTCAATTGTTATGTTTTTTGATGATGGGAAATTGTGTATAAATTGTCCTAATAATTGTTTATCTCAATAACAAAGGAGAATTGCGCGTGCATATATATATATATATATATATATATATATATATATATATCATCAATACTCTGCCATAGATCTGCAATACAATATTACTTCCACGGGTCACATGGTGTGTGTATGCATGTAGTGCGAAGCTTTGGTAATGCAGTGGATAAGATTCTACACTGAAGCAAAGATACCACGTTTTGAGTCCATGCCGCCGCAAGTCTGGCAGACACTTGATAATTGTTCAGTAGAGACGAAACGGGTTAATTGAAGAATTACATTTGCCACATTTTGATGTTTTAACTTTATGCTGACAACATATATACTGATGCAAGTATGTATAACTTGTGTTGTTTTGTTTTTGAAAAAAGAGTGCGGTCAACTGGATGCATAAATTTAACACACGGAAAAACCTTTTTTAATGTTGTTTGTATAGATCAGATTTGTGAACGGAAGTGATGTGTTTGCGATGTAGGTTTTACGTAGTAATATTCATTATGACTGCACTCCTTAAGATGTTTTTAACGAAGACGTCTGCAAAACTATTTGTTTAATTTTAAGTGCCCGACTAGAGAAACTAATTCAGATTTTGTATATTAGGCCAGAAAATAATTTACATTGTGCTTTCCTTGTCGCGAAATGTTGTTTAGGTTGTTACGCTTCTAATGTGGCTGAGTGGCACACTGTGTTTATACGAGGCTGATAGTTCTTGAACAAGATTCTCCTCGATTTGCGTTCGCTGGTTGTCGCTTTGCACTTTCAATTTCACAAAGATCCGGTTGATACCAATTTCAAGTACGCATCGAATTCGTCTGCGTGGTGGCTGGGTGCTGATTCGTACCCTTCCTCTGGAGTCTTCAACATCGTTCCTATTAACGACTAAAAATGATATACGATCTAATCATTTCCAGTGGTTAGTATGAACGATGTTGAAGCCTTCGGAAGACGAAACAACACCCTGGCACCACGAAAGCGAACTCGATGCCCACTTTAAGATGGGAATGAATCCGATCTTTGCGAAACTGATAGTGCAAAGCGACAACCCGCGAACTCAAATTGCGGAGAATCAAGATATGTCGCCTGCACTGCGCAACCATTCAATAAAAGATTTTTACCTAATTACCCAAAAATTTATCCTCATTTAATTGATCGAAAAACGAATTAAAGCTGATGCTAACGTTTTCGCTATGCATCCTTGTACATGACAAATTCCCATATCCGCATAGCATATTTTTCAAATATATTGGTTTGTTGTTGTCATTTCAATTAACTGCGGTAAAATTCTGTTTTATTTGGTTATCATTTGTATTTTAGTGTCCGGATGCCTGATGTCTATGGACTTAGACCCGCTTGGTCGGTTTTATCCAGCGCACATTCGCCCACAAAAGATAAACACTCGCTATTCAACGCTTATCGTAAGTTTTCACCGACAAATAATGTTTATTCTGCAATACAAGTCAACTTAAACTGATAACTACTCGTCGGATTTTTGTCATCTCTGGATATATTCTTCAAATGAGCATACCGACAAGGATTTTTGTCAAAAACAAAAATATTAATGTTGCATTTTGTATTGAGTATCATTTAAAATGGATTTTAATATATTTTATGAAAGAAAAGTATGCAGCAAATTTAAAGGGGGGGGAATTATTTACGCGCTTTACATCAGGCTTAACGTATGGTGAAATTTGTGTTAAGTCCATAAGTTATTGTTCAATTGAAAATATTTGCTTGATTTACTCTCTCTCTCTCACTCACTCACTCCTTGACTTGTTCATTTGCCTTTAATTCTAGAATTATATAAGTATATTCACTTTATGTTCCTGTGAATTAAATGTAAATAAAATAATTTCTATGTAAAAAAACTTTCTTTATATATTCTTTTGCTGTAGAATATTATACAGTATATTTTTTATTAGGAAGAAAAAACATTTAATAACATAGTGGTTAATTCTTTAAATTAAGTTTGCGAGCTTAAAGTAAACATCAATCCCATGTTATTCAACCATTCTTCAAACAAAAAAGCAAAACTTACGCCAGTCGCCCACATTGGTACTTTTGCTATGTTGTTCGACGACTGGTTAAATAAAATGGGATTGATGTTTACTTCAAGCTCGCAAACTTGATTTAAAGAATTTGTTACCACCACCCGCGCAATCAATTAATGTTCAAAGTGGTTAATGGCCGTTTATTTTGAGATAAATAATCATCGCTTTACAAATTTTCATTTATATACATCCTTGGTGGCAACTCGTCTAACCTTCTGATTTAATTATTTATAAATATAAATATATATATATATATATATATATATATATATATATAATGCGTGTAATCCAGGCAGATTATTTATCATTTGTGAAATATTGGTTATGAGAGTGACCAATGTTGGTTATCCTATTTTCAATTGTTAATTTCTCTCTTTGAACGTAATTATTTTGCTAACCGACAGGGCCCGGAAACAAGTTTGTAAAAATTAATAATGTTTGTGATATAGTACTTTATGTAATTGTGGTACACATCATGTGCATATTTATATTGATTGATCTATAAATGTGTACAATTTAGCCCATTTAGTTAATCCAACATGTAGAAAGTTATTTAGGTGCACTAGAAATCGAAAGGTCGTCGGCGGTCCAGTAGATGAATTGCATTTTGGTATCTTTTGCTGTGTGGTTTATACCGACTATATGTATGTGATCAGGTCCTACCATTATGCGTTAAATAAATGTCACTTCTCCAAGTGGCTGTGCATTTAATATATATGATTATATTTTGGAATAGCTGGTTGGAACTTTAGTTCGATTGCGATGCCCCAATTGATGTGCTGTAAAATAAAAGTCTGACTTAATAAAAGGATTTTGTATAAAACTGAAAATTGCATGCAATGTGTTGCTTTGGTGGTGCTCGGAATAAGTTATGTGGATCTGAGACAAATTTCCCCTGTTTAAATACTGTTTGCGAGAATTCTAAATGAAATTTCTAGTGGCCATAAATAAATGCTATTGTCGAACTTATAATACGTTTCATTTCAATCGGCAAAATATGTAGTGTTGTCGTACTGTCTTAATTCGTGCATATATTGTGCAATTGTTAAACGAGAAAATTTTTTTTCTGTTAAGCTTTCATGTAAATAGGCGACACTATTTTATTAAACTATTGTTTGACGAACAATAGGCAAAATTTATAGCTTTCATAAACATTCGTTAGTATATTCTTACAGTTTTAAATTTGCTAAGAATTTTTGCGACTGTTTTATCGTGAGTGCTAATATTCCTCGAATTAATGAATGTTGGTGGTTATGCGAGAGTGTGTAAGAGAGAGCGAGTGAAAGCGGTAAAAAATACGCTTCAGTAAGGTCATGCCATTAATTGAGACTTAGCAACCTGATGAATATCATATTGGCTAAAGCTCCAAGTGCACATTTAAAACTCTGATCATTAAATGAAACCGTATATTAATCGTAGGTTAGATTCCAAAGGTGTATCTACGTGTCCAAAGATGAGATATTGAAACAAGATCTTCATTGTGGTGAGAATAATTTGAACACTAAAAATAATTGCTGCATTAAATAAGAAATAAAAATTCTATAAAGCATCTTTTGACAGTATTATATCTGTTTAAATGGCAATTTTTCACGAAACAGAGCTACTATTTTTACAGATTATTAAAGGACATATGGTACATCATTCTTTTTAGAATCTTTTTTATGGTCATTTTTTAGGAGAAACCAATTAACCCAGTTATTCAAGTTCTCCTTCTATCAGAATCAACCCGTCTTCAACAATCATTGGTAACTTATGGTGTCCAAACGCAAACGCCCCGTGAAGTGGAGCCAATTCAGGTAAGTAATTGGTGTTCAATGTATGCTGCTCGATGCCGTGGTAGGCATCATCCGTCTACCAATGCCTTCAGTCGAAGTTGATGGTGTAGAGCGCTTCGTTGAATACGATAGCCTTTTTCTTGTAGATATTTTATCAATTTGTTCCAGGTGTCTGGGATCTAAATTCTGTTTAGTTAACATTGTACCTCTCGTAATTACGTGTATCTCGGGTTGAAGGACAGTATATATATTAGTATATATATTATATAGTGTGAGTTAGCATTGAAGTCGTATTGTCGTTGACTTCAGATTATGTTAGCTTCACTATTACAGGTTTATACATTCGTCTAGGAGATTGTACCGTCCTATTATTCCACATTCTTCTACCAAATATATATAGTGGTTAAAGGGCGTAATACCGGCTCCTACTGATGAGTCGCCAGTAAGCACGAAACGAATGTGCATGGGATTATACTTTCCGTTCATGCTGCCTTTGGTTTATCCTTCTGGTCACAACTGAACTAATTTGTTACTAGGTTCGCAAAACCTAATAAATACTTGTATATATATTAGTTCTTCGCAACAAACAGTATTTAATCCACTTACTTTATTATCATTTACTGCTTATTGGGATGCTCTCTGAGAAAGCCATGTCTGGCAATGGTATTATCCACATTGGTTAGTGGAGATAATCTGTTGTGGTGGTTCCTACACAAATATGAAAATTGATTGTCCTACGCTGTTGTGTGCGGATTTCTGCTATCTAAAAATTAGTAATGCCAAGGTCTGTAGGAAATGTTACAGTCCCTTCTGCTGGTGACTGTAAAACAAGTCCTGAATCGTGTGAGTCTTTTATTAACAGGAACATAAACAGTAATACGGCAATATTCGTTTAATTAATTAATTTTATAACGCTCTGTACGTGAATATTTTTTGTTTTCTAACAATCTAAATTCCTGTGGATCAATTTAAAAGTTAATTTAATTTTGCTGTATTTATGTAATCACTCGTGTAATTATGCTAATTATTTTATTTATTAGTTATATATTCGTTTATTTCATAAATAACGTTTTTCCATTTTTTAATGTATCAATTATTACAATAACTGCCTCGCTCAGACTGATAAAGTGAATACATATATTGCTACTAGATAAATAGCAATTTATACTTCAACAGCTTGTTAGTAACACATCCTATCATTTAAACTAGTCATCGAACAACTGGTTAAATACAATGGATTGGTAAGCATTTGCCTGCAAACTTGATTTAAAGAATTGTTACCACCAACGGCGCAAACAATTATTGTTAAATTAGTACTCTTTGTTTCTGATAAATGTACTTAATTACGGTTTAATTATGTTAATTTCTAATTCTTATATTTCTCGAACGGTTGAGCAGCGTGAGCTTTAAATATTGAATCGCTTTGCACTATCAGTCCAGCAGAGGTCCGATATATTCTCATTTCAAAGTACACATCAAGTTTGTTTTCTTATTGGCTGGGTGCGGATTCGTCCCTTTCTTCCGAAAGTTTCAACATCGTTCATACTAACCGCTGGAAGATTAGATCGTACCTCATTTCCAGTGGTTAGTATGAGCGATGTTGAAGCCCTCGGAAGAAAGGGTCAATAAGAAGACAAATTCGGTGCGTCCTTAGAAAAGTGGATCAATCTAATCTTTGCGAAACCGATAGTGCAAGGCGACAACTCGCGAAAAAAAATCGCGGAGATGAAAAATGTCTAATTCTTTTTGCTAATCTGTCACCCTTTCTTGGTTCATTAGTCATCTTCGGTTGCAGATACCTGTAACTCTGCAACAAGTGGTCCCCGTGATTACTATCAATTGCCATAACTGCTTGTGGCTTGTTCATATTTAGAATCAGTCTGGCAAATTATTAAAAATTGCGTCAGTGTTTGTTGTTTCGATGGCCTAGAATTTAACGAAACTGGCTACTTATTTTATTTTCATCACCACCCGCGCAACCAATGTTCGTTTAATTATATAAATGTTCATTTCAATACCACTTCCCCATGTAATGTGGTGTCTGTTCAGTAATGACAGATTGGGCATGGTTAGTTGGAACTTTGGGTCTAAATGGATGCCATATGAGCTCCACCTAAAGGAAAAATTGACTAACCAAGTTACATTAGTTAGTATATAACTGAAAATTGTTTGTAGTGTAGTGTGCGGCAGGATAGGCTCAGTGGTTAGAGCACCAGATTCCGAAGCAGACGTGCCCTGGTTCGTATCCTGTCCGCGGCAAATTCTGGCCAGTACTTGATGAGTTCCCAATAAGGACGAAACCGGTCTACTGGATGAATTGCCTTTTCTACACTATACAATTCTTAGTTTATACTGACATATGTAAGTAATTAATGGGTCAGGTGTTTATATCAAGACCGCAACCTTGATTATAATAATTGTTATCACCTCCCGCGCAACCAATGTTCGTTTAATTATATAAATGTTCATTTCAATACCATTTCCCCATGTAATGTGGTGTCTGTACAGTAATGACAGATTGGGCATGGTTAGTTGGAACTTTGGGTCTAAATGGATGCCATATGAGCTCCACCTAAAAGGAAAATTGACTAACCAAGTTACATTAGTTAGTATATAACTGAAAATTGTGTGTAGTGTAGTGTGCGGCAGGATAGCTCAGTGGTTAGAGCACCAGATTCCGAAGCAGACGTGCCCAGGTTCGTATCCTGTCCGCGGAAAATTCTGGCCAGTACTTGATGAGTTCCCAATGAGGACGAAACCGGCATACTGGATGAATTGCCTTTTCTACACTATAAAATTCTTAGTTTATACTGACATATGTAAGTAATTAATGGGTCAGATGATTATATCCAGACCGCAACCTTGATTATAATAATTGTTATCACCACCCGCGCAACCAATGTTCGTTTAATTACCCGTTTACAATTCCAAAAACCAAATTGGCCATGTGAAGTAAGTTGATAACTGTAGCAATATCCACCTTTGGGGCCGAGAACGCTCAAATTGTTCTATCCAGGGCTGAAGTTAATACAGCATAAAGTCCACGCAGAAGTGCACGAATTACGATGAACCAGCCAGTACAATGATGGAAGCAGCTTTCGAGCCGTAGAAGTGAATATGAAATAAGAAATATTTGTATTTTGCTTTACTAAATGGACGTGCTTTACACAAATAAACTCCAATAAATAATTGATTACAAATAAAGCATTTGCGTTGAGTTGAACAAAATGGCTTCTGACGGAGTATTGTCTGCAAAAATGAACAGTTTGACTGCAGATTTAGGGATAATTAAATCTCGGCTGGACGACATATTTATAATAAATTCTGAGGTAATCTGCCTAAACGACTTAACCAATATAGGTGAAGTCAACAAAGACTCTCAAGTTATGTAATGCGTTTCGTACAAAAATGCGTAGAAGAAAGGCAACAAGCATGCCTGGCTGAATCACTATAGCATTAGGACAAAAAATAATCGATTTTTCTCGTTGCTAGGCCCGAATGAGCCAAATTTTTTAGTGATCACAGTACTCTGGTTACCTGGAGGCGAGCAGCGTGGATACCGCGCTTGTGCTATTCGCCAGCCGTAAAAGACTGACAAGGTCGTCAGACACGAACCACGCATGCTAAGAGCCAATGGGTAAACTATTCTAGGGCTAAAGTCGCACTGTCCAAGTTAACAGAATGTAGCATTGCTGTTGACATTCCTAAAGTTCAACCGTCAAATTGGGGCATGCTAGCATGGTAGTTTGCGAATTCCGCCATTGGAACAGAATGGCCCATCAAGAACGAACCAACTTCAGATAGAAGGTTTTAAGTGAGAATCGTCTTGGTTTACTCTCCAACGAGTACGAGACGATATTTATCTTTTCGCAGAGTTGCATAAGGAAAGATCCGCTTTAGGGGTCACAGTACTAGGTTCATCTGCAGTAACCACTTTCACTAATCTACCCAGCATAACTCATCAGATAAGGCGATCCTTTTTATATCACTCATCGGACGATGCAATGTGGAATAGTTATAGATCTTACAGTTCATGAGTATCCGCGAGTTACACAGGAACACTAGACCGCTGACTTCTATTACGAAGGATTGAATGGTATGCAGATTTATCCCTTGTTTAGACGGTCCGCCACCCCAGACTGACGTTTACCATCTGCCTGGAATATATGATATTACGGCACAAATGACAAATTTCATTCACCGCCCGAAGATTGTCTAGCTAACATGACTCCATTGCGTCACTACCATTTTAACACAACTTGTTACTTGCGCACAAAATATAAACTCGAGGGATTAGATGAAGTTGGACGACTATATCTAACTAGAATAGGACCTATTTCCGTATGGGAAATGTTTATGGCTGCGCATTTTGTTTGAATTTAAATATGGATCCCACTCCTAGATATGCCACATGCATTGCATTTGACCGAGATAAGAGATTTTGTCTGCCTAAAAAGCCAAAGTTTCGTTATACAAATAAAATTTATTCAATTAACCTATCACACATTTATGGAATGAGATAACAGTTGTTCAAATTATGTTTGTGGAATTCAAATAAAAAACAATCCCAGCCTATTACCAGCCGCATAACATTGCATAATTGAAGCCAGCGAAACGTGCCAAAGCATCTTGGCTTTTTTGACTAGTTTCAGAGCACAACCAGATTTATGCTTAATTAAAGTTCGTGAGATCAAAATAAATATCTGTGTATATTCCGGAAACGATAAACTAGAGTGTAGCTGTTCTCAGAGTAACCATCATTTCCCGCCTACGGACATGATTTGTGCCAACAAACGGATTTGGATTACCTTTTCCTTGTTGGGCGGAAAAAAGGTGTTTTCATCCGCTGTCCACTTGATTGGCCGAAAAATGAAAGGTTAATTAATCTATGCCCTGTCGTGCAACATGTTTCTTTTAATCAAGTTTGCGGTCTTGATATAAACACCTGACCCATTAATTAGTTACATATGTCAGTATAAACTAAGAATTGTATAGTGTAGAATACAGGATCCTACGTGCATTATAGAACTGGTTGCGCCATCCCTATCTACGCGTTATTGGCTTCGAACATATGGTTCAACTGAGTTTTCCAAAGCCGGTAAATTGGACGTTGGTATTGTCCTTAGCACACGAGCTGAAGCTTGCTTAATTGAATGGACACCTTTAAATATTCGAGTGTCTGTGGCAGGTTTAAATGCATCTTCCAAAATCAATAAAAAACCCGTAATCAAAGTTGTCTTTTCGTTGTATTTGCGTATGCTCCTACCGATTGTAGCACAGACGAAAGCAAGGACAATTTTTACTTAGACCTAGGCTCCTTACACGAATTTCAGAAATAGTTTTGGCTATGGCTGATATGGATGCTCAAGCTGGCCACTTAAGTAACGCAGAATTTAATTTAAGTGGAAGATACACTTTAAGCTCGACGCGCAACGATAATAGTTAACGGCTTTGGGTTTCTGTGCAGAAAATAGATTAAGTTTAAATAGTAAAAACTCCAGACATAGTGTTAGACGTTGCGCAACATAACATCCTCCAGCTACCGGACAACGATGGACTCAAACAGATCATGTAGCAATTTGTTATAGATAGCGGGATTGCATCCAGGATATTCGTTATTTTTGGAATACCTATGTTGACTCGGACCATGCACTTATCTGTTGTAGATTTGCACTAAAATTTTCCGGGAAAATAAATAAGAATAAACCTCAAATAGATGTAAGCAAAATCGAACAATCTTAATTTACTATGGTCAAAGGTAAGTTCAACTATGCACAATGCAGGTGCAACTGTATGTGGCATTACAGACCCCCGTAGAAATAATCATTGGCTCTCTGTAAAATATATAGAGATACTCGAAATAAGGCGCAAAATTCCACCTGGTTATTCTCACATTACTCATGACAATATAAGACGACAACATAAGCGCAATCTAAAAGTCGGTATTGAATGCTTTTTGACCAGAAAGTTTGAAGAAATGGAAGAAGCATTCGCGTCAGGGTATAGTCGCTATTTGTTCCAACTTATTCGCGCAACAGGTCCGAGAAAATTAAACGTGAGCGTAACTATAAATGAAAGTAACAACAATTCAATAAAAGATAAAATAAGCCGTGTTGATAGGTAGGCTGAACACTTCAAAGATCAATTCTCTTGGGCATCCGCGTCAGTTCCGATTCTCGAAAGGATGCTGTTGTGTCCACCTATGTTTGATGTTCCACGAATTTGTATGTCGTTAGTGTTTATTATTAACGTATCGTCTAGACGAGCCTTAATTATGCCTAACTCGTCCGTCAAAATTCTTCATTTGAGACGCCAGTGCCTGAATCAACGTTTCGACCCCATCAGAATACATATTTATTTGTGCCATAAATGCTTTATTTTTACTCAATTATATATAGAATTTTGCACGCACAACAGGAATCTATTTAATAAAACAAATTTACACATTAATTAATATATGTTCACATCAGCTCAACGTCTGCTTTTCTCATTGTGCTGCCTGCTTACTTCTTATCCGGGTGCTTCTGCGAGGAATTTCTGTTGAAATAATGTCTGCCCTAGATAAGACCTTTTGCTCATTATTTATCTTAAAGGTGGCTATTGCTACATCTTCCCCCCCTTAGGAATCGGCTTTCGCACTTTGCTTAAACGATCCAGTGCCACAGCTCGTGGTCCATCGGGCAGGCTAACAAAACAGTATTGTGCTCGGCGTCCACCCTCTCCACGCGATACGGCCCATCATTGACAGCCTGCAGTGCCATGGGCTCGACCTTTGCTACCATGACATAGTCGCCGACCTTTAGGCGAGTGCGTGTCGGTTGCCTTGCATAACCTTGTCGCTGTGTGGCGCCTACATATTCAGTTAACTGTTTTAGTCGTTCCTGAATATCCGCTATGGTGCAGCGCTTATGGGATCTTTGGATTACCGGTTCACCTGGAAGTCTTATGTGTCCTCCATAGACCATGGTCGTTGGAGCGAATCCTGTAGCTGTTGAGACAGCAAAGCGCATGGCCCGCTCGACCAAATGTAATTTGTCTCTCCACGTTCCCGGGCTCTCATGGCACCAACATCGCAGTACCTCTTTCATCGTCCTATGTGCGCGCTCAGCTGTCGCATTGGTTTGCGGGTGATAAGTGGCTGTGCGGGAATGCTTTATGTCAAGGTCTTTGCACCACTGATTAAATTCTTTCGACTCAAACTGTGCGCCTTGATCGGTGACAATAACTTGTGGGGTACCGAATCGACTGAGCCATCGATCTTCTAAGCACGTTATAATCTTTTCTGTTGTGATCTTCTTCAGTGGTACAAACTCGACCCATCGGGTAAACTTATCGACCATGGAAAACACATAGGACACGCCACCGCGAGCTACTGGCAGTGGACCTACCAGGTCGATATGCAGAAACTCGTTCCGTGCAGTAGCATTGAAAGCAATCGGAGTGACCTTTTCTCGTTTTTGTGGTTTACAACGTTGGCATGTAGTGCACTGTTGACAATAGCTACGAATTTCTTTGGACATACCAGGCCAATACAATCGTGACTGCAATGTCTCAATGAGCCGCCCAGCGCCGGGATGTCCCAACGTTTCATGCCAAAAGGCCATTAATTCTGTTCTTATAGATTCTGGCACAAACCATTGCACTGTTTGTCCTTCTTTCCGTACCAATAGGCCGTTCTGTAGACTCAACGTTTTATATGGTGCCAACACCACTGCCGTTTTTTAACTGATTGACTATTTCCTGACATGTAGCATCTCTTCCCTGTTCTTCGGAGACCTTTATAAGCGGCGAAACCTGCACAGCGGAAATTCTGCTGAGCGCATCGGCCGCCGCATTCTCGATTCCTGCTCTATGATTATTTGATATATCGTACTCTTCTAGTTCTTCAATGGCTCGATGTACTCGCTTCTTCTCAATACCTAGTGATCTCCAATGCACTAGCGCTTTGTGGTCGGTAAAGACATCCACGTGTCCCCCTATGACAAAATATCTAAACTTCCGTAGCGCCCATTGTACGGCAAGTAATTCCTTCTCTGTGACGGTATAGTTCTGTTCCGCCTTAGTAAGTGTGCGACTTATATATTGCGCAGGACGTCCGTCAGCTTGTAACACCGCTCCTATCCCAATATCTGATGCGTCTGTAACAATTGACATATTACCTACCGGGAAAGTCAAAATAGTTGTCTCTATTAATTTCTGCTTGCATAGCACAAACGCTTGTTGAGCCTCCTCCGTCCAACGAAATGGTATCTTGGCACTAGTTAACTGAGATAAGGGTTGTTGCGTAACCGTCATCCCTGCGAGGTATGGTCTATAGAAATTCACCATACCAATAAACCGGCGCAATTGTTTTCAAGTAGTAGGCAGCGGATAATCCCTGATAGGTTGTACATTAGAATCTAACGGCATGCATCCGTCCGCTGAGACTAAGTGCCCCAAGAACCGCACTTCTTGACCTATCTGTACCTTTTCTGGATTAAAATGTAATCGCCATTCTACTGCTTTGGCCAACATCTTCTGCAGCCTCACACGTAATTCGTGTTCAGTAGTGGCCCATATAATAACATCGTCTACGTAAGCTGTTGTACAAGTTAAGTCAGACACGAACGAGTCCATCATCCTTTGGAACACTTTCGGTGCGTTTTTAAGGCCAAATGGTACCCGGGTGAATTGGAAATGACCTTGGGGTACTTGTACCGCTAACTTCCATCGGTCTTCGGACCGCACGCCTATTTGCCAAAATCCCTGTTTAAGATCAAACACGGCGAACCATTTGCCTCCCGCTAGCTGTAAGAACAGATCACGCAGAGCCAGCATGGGATACGGGTCCAGTTTGGTTACTGAGTTCAATTGCCTAAAATCAGCCGCTGGTCGGAGCGAACCATCCTTTTTCGTAACATAAACCATCGGAGCACGAAAAACAGATTTTGACGGTTCAAGAACGCCGGCTTCTATCATTTCTTGGGTTGCTCGAGTCGCTGCTTCTAATTTCTTGGGAGGGCACCATATACTTTTGGTGGTTCGTAACCATCATTTAGTTCTAACCATAACTTAAACTGGTCGACCGTCTGCCCTGGACGCTCGCTACAATCAGGCAGTTGGAATATACTGTTATATTGGTTTTGAAGATTCTTCCACCACTCAGGAAGACAACTGGTCTCCTCTTGAATCTTATGGTTACCTATAGACTTTATTGATCTTATTCCTTCAGGCCGAGATAAGTATACTCGTTTATTTTGACAGTCTATCGTCTTAACCCATTTTCTAATGAAATCAAGTCCCAATAAGGGCGTCTGCGTATTCGAAACAACAAAAGACATATGATAGACATTTTCATTTATTAACAACTTCGTGTCCCACTCGCCTACAGCCAACATCGATGCACTCGATGCCTGACATAAACTTACTTTCGTAGGTTTTGCATTGTTCAATGGCCAAGTCAATGGTAGTACCGACACATCAGCTCCAGTATCCAATTGCATTATTACTGGCTGTCCGTTGAAGAGTTCTAAAAATTTAGCTTTAATGAAAATTCTTACATTTGGCAGTGTTTCCCACACTTCCTTTTCTTCACAAGCCATCTGGTTCGGACCATTTTTTGGTTTGTTCTGCTGGTCTTCCTTCGATCTACCCGTCGGAGCCACCAAAGGATTAATTTTTGTGCCTTCTTCTCTGCCTCCATTATTTGTGAGATTGTTCACCCTGTTACCCCACTGCACTGGTCGTTCTCGAGGGGCAGAACATGGGTTTTGTTGCCGCTTATACGCCGTATTCGTCGGAGCCGGAGTCCTTATATACTGACTTTGCTTCCAGGCCAATGGCTGTTGCCTTCTGTCGCGGAACTGCTTATTATGACGCGAAGAATTCCAATACGGTATGTCGCTCCTGTCAGATGTTGTAACTGTACCCATGCGTGGAGATGCCGCTGCCATCTTATTTGTCATTATGGCCGAGCTTTGAAGAGCCTGAAGTCTCTCTTCAAGGCCTCCTGGGCTGCTGGATATTTCTCCAACATCGGCTTAAACTCTGATAACGGTCTGAAATAACTCGTCGATTCGGCTGAAAGCGCTGGAATATTAACTCCTGATTCCTCTTCGGCGCGGTCGCAATTGTTGTGTCCACCTATGTTTGATGTTCCACGAATTTGTATGTCGTTAGTGTTTATTATTAACGTGTCGTCTAGACGAGCCTTAATTATGCCTAACTCGTCCGTTAAATTCTTCATTTGAGACGCCAGTGCCTGAATCAACGTTTCGACTCCATCAGAAGACATATTTAATTGTGCCATAAATGCTTTATTTTTACTCAATTATATATAGAATTTTGCACGCACAACAAGAATCTATTTAATAAAACAAATTTACACATTAATTAATATATGTTCACATCAGCTCAACGTCTGCTTTTCTTATTGTGCTGCCTGCTTACTTCTTATCCGGGCGCTTCTGCGAGGAATTTCTGTTGAAATAATGTCTGCCCTAGATAAGACATTTTGCTCATTATTTGTCTTAAATGTGGCTATTGCCACACATGCCTATATCAACAATGCGAAATGTTAGTCTCGAAGAATCATTAGATTTAGAAATATGGCATGCAATCCTATCTCTTAAACGTCGCAAACCGGAGGCTCTGATGATTTGCTTCCGGAATTATTCAAAGATGGCAGTATAATTTCGGGAGCATTGAATAAACGTTTTTGTACTATATAAAAGAGTCTGCTGAGCCGCGCCGGGTGGATAAGAAAAATCGGGCTACTGCATGCAACTTTATCTGCGATTTTGCATTCCTCTTCGCAATCTAACAATAATACTCTTTTAGATACTATGAATATGGTTGGTTCAGATCATAACACTGAGCCCAATATCAAGTTGCCAAATCAAACCTAGGTTAGGTTTTCACATAGGCGCATTTAATGTGCAAACATTAAAACAACTTGGACAACAAGAATCTCTTGCTCGTACGTTGGAATAATCAACATGTTGCGTATCTGAAACCAGAATACAGGACCCTACGAGCATTACAGAACTGATTGCACCATCCCTATCTACGCGTTATTAGCTTCGAACACCCAGTTCCACAGAGATCTCTGAATCCGGTAAATCAGGCGTTGGTATTGCCCTTAGCGCGCGAGCTCAAGCTTGCTTAATTGAATGGATCCGTTTAAATATTCGACTGTGTGCGGCACGTTTAAATACATATACTAAAATCAAAGCAAAAACCGTTATCATCGTTGCCTCTTCGTTGTATCTGCATATGCTCCTACCGATTGCAGCAAGGACGCTTTTTACTCCGAATTAAGCTCCTTACTAAGTAAAGCACGAAGTTCAGATATAGTCCTGGTTATGGGTGACATGAATGCTCAAGTTGGGCGCATTTTAAGCTCGACACGCAACGATAATGGTGAACGGCTTTTGGATAGCTGCGTGGAACAGATTATATTTAAGTAGTACAAACGTCAGACGTAGTGTAAGACGTTGCTCCACATGGCGTCCTCCAGCTCTCGGACAACGGTGGACTCAAATAGATTATGTAGCAATTAGATATAGTTAGCGTGGTTGCATCCAGGATTGTCGTTCTTTTTGGAACACATGTCGACTCGGAACATGCACTTATCCGATGTAGATTTGCAATAAAATTTTCCGAGAAAATAGTTAAGAATACACCCCAAATTGATGTGCGCAAACTCGAACAACCGTCCTTCCGACAAAATTATGAAAATAATCTAAAGGCTAATCTAACTCGTCTGGATGGCGAAAATCCGAATATACTTTGGTCCACAAAAAGTACAACTATGCACAATGCAGGTACTACTGTATGTAGCATTGCAGGCCCCCGTAGAAATAATCATTGGCTCTGTAAAATACATGGAGATACTCGAAGAAAGGCGCAAAATTCCACCTGGTTCTTCTTATATTACTCGTCGCAATATAAGACGACAACTTTAGCGCAGTCTAAAAGTCGATCTCGAATGTTTTTGTATCAGAAAGGCTGAAGAAATGGAAGTAGCTTTCCTGTCAGGTAATAGTCGCAGTTTGTTCCAACTTATTCGCGCAACAGGTCCGATAAATGATAGTAACAATGATTTAATAACCGATAAAATAGGTCGTATTGACAGATGGGCCAGACACTAAAAAGATAAATTTTCTTGGCCACCCGCGTCAGTTCCGATTCCCGAAAGCATGTCTGCATCAACAGTGTGGAATGGAAGTCCCGAAGAACCATCCGGGTTAGAAGTACCTGATGAAATCCTACCAATTAAACGCCAAAAATCCGCAGGCCCAGATGATTTGCTTCCAGGATTGTTTAAGGATGGTGGTGATATAATTTCAGGAGCGTTGATCAAACTTTTTCATACTATATGGAATGAGGAAAGCGTACCACTTGATTCGAATGAGTCGACCATCATTCGCATCTTCAAAAAAGGCAATCGTAATT
>JAQBSW010003426.1:0-83378 GCA_029291075.1 Eudiplozoon nipponicum | reverse complement strand
TTCTATTCTATTCTATTCTATTCTATTCTATTCTATTCTATTCTATTCTATTCTATTCTATTCTATTCTATTCTATTCTATTCTATTCTATTCTATTCTATTCTATTCTATTCTATTCTATTCTATTCTATTCTATTCTATTCTATTCTATTCTATTCTATTCTATTCTATTCTATTCTATTCTATTCTATTCTATTCTATTCTATTCTATTCTATTCTATTCTATTCTATTCTATTCTATTCTATTCTATTCTATTCTATTCTATTCTATTCTATTCTATTCTATTCTATTCTATTCTATTCTATTCTATTCTATTCTATTCTATTCTATTCTATTCTATTCTATTCTATTCTATTCTATTCTATTCTATTCTATTCTATTCTATTCTATTCTATTCTATTCTATTCTATTCCATTCTGTTCTATTCCATTCTATTCTATTCTATTTTATTCTATTCTATTTTATTCTATTCTATTCTGGTCTATTCTATTCTATTCTATTCTATTCTATTGTATTCTATTCTATTCTATTCTAATCTATTCTATTCTATTCTACTCTACTCTACTCTACTCTATTCTTTTCTATTCTATACTATACTATTCTATTCTATTCCATTCTATTCTATTCTATTCTATTCTATTCTATTCTATTGTATTCTATTCTTTTCTATTCTATTCTATTCCAATCTATTTTATTATATTCTGTTCTGTTCGACGGTACTCTACTCTACTCTATTCTATTCTTTTGTATTCTTCTTTAGTCTATTATATTTTATTCTATTCAAGTCGAATCTATTCCATTCTTTTTTTATTTTATTCTATTCTTATCTATTCAGTTTTTTCTATGCTATTGCATTGTATTCTATGCTGTAATATTTTTATCTTTTGTAATGTAATCTAATGAATTATAATCTAATCTCATCCAATAAATATAATATAATGTTTTCTAATCTAGTGGGATGTAATCAATTCAATTTAATTGTATCTTCCTCCATTCACTTATATTCTATTCTGATATTTTCTCTTCTATTTTAATTCTATTCTATTCTAGTCTATTCTATTATGTGCAATTCTACGTATTCTATTGTATCATATTCATTTTTTATAGGATTCTATTTTGGTTTATTAAATTTGTCCATTCAAATTTATTCTTTTCTTTTATATTCTATTCTAAATTCTTATATGCCATCCTATTCTGTTTTATTCTATTCTATTATATTCAATTCAATTCTACTCTAGTCTATTCCCTACTTTTCTGTTCGATTTTAATCTATTCTATTCCATTCTATTCAATTCCATGCTCTTCTATTCTTATCTGCTCTATTCTACTCTAATCTATTCTATTCTGTTCTTATTTTTTCAAATCTATTATATTCTATTCTATCTGTTTGTTTTCTGTTCTATTGTATTATATTCTATACTATTCAATTCTATTTTATTAAATTGTATTCCATTCTTTTATATTGTATTATATTTTATTCTATTCTACTCTAGTCAGTTATATTCTTTTGTATTCTACATTATTCTATTAAATTCTATTCTGTTGTACTGTATTCTCTTTTATTCTATTCTTGACTATTCTAATCTTATCTAGGTTATAAATATTTATTAATAGATACGTATTCATATAATGTTGTTTGTAGTGCATATGATCAACAATGATTTCGAGAAATTCAGCACTATGCACTTGACAGATCCTGTGCAGAGTTGAAATTATTAGAGAAGTTCTCCAATATATATATAGATATATATATATATATAATTATAAGAGAAATTCTATATATATATATATATATTCGTATTAATATACCAGTAAAGTTTATAAACAATTAATTGCGCGGTTGAAGGTAATAATTCTTTAATTCAAATTTTCGAGCTTGAAGTAAACACCAATGCCATTGTTTTTAACTAGTCGTCAAACAACGTAACAAAACTACCTCCAGTCGCAAAACACTGAAGCGTTTCGACCTCCCATTTTCATCATCGGAATACGACGGCAAACTGACTAGCGAGGATCAAACCGCATTGCATATATATGGAAATCAAAATTAGATATGAGGCTCTCACCTCTAGTAGTCTTGCATACATTGTACGTAACTGGTAATGTCGGCTGCAATGTATGCAAGACTACTAGAGGTGAGAGCCGCATATCTAATTGTGCTTTCCATATATATGCAATGCGGTTTGATCCTCGCCAGATGATGATCATGTAAGGTTGAAACGCGCCAGTGCGTTGCGACTGGCGTTAGTTTTGTTATTTTGTTCGAGGACTGGTTAAATACAATGGGATTAGTATTTACTTCAAGCTCGCAAACTTGATTTAAAGCAAAGTTTATTTTTATTTCAGATAGTGGCCGGTTAATTTAAAGAATAATCACTACACACTTTCTCATGTGTATACAATCTTGGTCTCAATTTGTTTATGTAAGTGTCAATATCTGATTTATTGTGAGTGAATTTATGTACGTTAATTTGTAATAGCGTGTGCGTGTATTATAACAATTATTATAATATAGGTTGCGGTCTTGATATAAACATCTGACCCATTAATTACTCACATATGTTAGTATAAACTAAGATTTGTATAGTGTAGAAAAGGCAATTCGTCCAGTAGACCGGTTTCGTCCTTATTGGGAACTCATCATGTACTGGCCAGAATTTGCCGCGGACAGGATTCGAACCTGGGCACGTCTGCTTCGGAATCTGGTGCTCCAACCACTGAGCCATCCTGCCGCACACTACACTGCACACAATTTTCAGTTATATACTAACTAATGTAACTTGGTTAGTCTATTTTTCTATTAGGTGGAGCTCATATGGCATCCATTTAGACCCAAAGTTCCAACTAACCATCCGCAATCTGTCATTACTGAACAGACACAACACTTCATGGTGAAGTGGTATTGAAATGAACATTTATATAATTAAAGAAACATTGGTTGCGCGGGTGGTGATAACAATTATTATAATCAAGTTTGCGGTCTTGATATAAACACCTGACCCATCAATTACTTACATATGTCGGTATAAACTAAGAATTGTACAGTGTAGAAAAGGCATAAGGACGAAACCGGTCTACTAGATGAATTTCCTTTTCTACACTGAGAAATTTGTTAAATTGACTGGGTACCTTTTTTTAAAATCTATGCTCGGAAATTAATTTCTACGATAAAGAATTTCGAGATAATTGCCAATTTATTCTTAGCATTCTCTAGGTCGCGTCTAAATCTTAAGATTAGAGAAATATTTTTGTGGTATTCTATGTGAACGTGGTGATGATGGCATCTATGAGCAACTTCTGATAGTGTTTCATTAGCGAACGCCACCTCAGGTAGTCTAGCACATCCTCGAATTGAGGTTCGTAAGAAATCTATCTATTTCGAAGTTGTTTGAATTTTCTTTTGTAAACTACTTTTGTAATGAATGGATTGCCTGGTGATTTGGATGTCTAAGAAAGGAAATTTTTGGATTTTTCTACCTCGAGAAAAAAATTGTTGTCCAAGTGTAACAGGGTTGAGAATGACGGCACCAGTGAGAACTCATCAATCACGGAAACATACACGCTGTGAATCTGGAAATATAATCGAATAAGGACTTTACCGATCCACAAGTGTTATCAATGGTTGCACATAATTCAATGGCGGTACAAAAACCTACGATGATAGCACTGTACAGTATAAAGCATGTTAGAAAAGCATGGACTTAATTTAATAATCATTCGTTGCTATTGGCAATGACTATGTGGGTGGCCCAGCGCAATTCATGAATTAATAGAAAACGCAAAGAAATGTCAACAGAAGAGCAATGCATTACGCCGTGGACAAACATTAGACTCCCACACGTTTTCACCGGTCTCTGTCTATATCACCTAGCGCAATAGATACAAAGGAGGAATTCGATCGTCAAATTCCAAACATGCATAATTTATTGAACTCATGTTCACTATGTGGCAAGTGATAGAAATTAAATCACGTGCAATCACCACAATAAATGCTTCAACTTTTCATCCATCGATAGTCATACGTTGACTTACGTTTAAATATATATGCCTGGATTGTACATCAATACTAAACACATGCGCGTGTATGATTTTCCAAGGAGTATCTTCCGGCCAGAATTGTTTTCTAAAGTAAACTTTACTGGTAGTATCACAGTTAACAATGATCGCCATCTTCATGATTATTAGTCATTAGCCTATAACCTACCACTTAAATGTCAGTCGTCGAGATGGAGCTGAACAAAATGAAATCTCTAAAGTTTCTTTTTAGTAGAAAACTGACATACGTATAATAATTTATCGTGATCATACAATGCACCTTGTGGCTAGGTGTGTCTGCCCCCGATCAGTGACGCGTTTATCTTTACAGGGCCGTCGAAGTGTATAGTGCGACCAATCTGGCTTGATATCGAACGCTCGTCTACCGCTTTGCCTATTTTTGGATGACAGAAGAAGTCCAGAGGAAAGTTTCCTTCGTATCTGGTTTGGAACCAACAATGAGACATTACTTCCGAATAACTATATCATCACCACTGATCAACGTCGTGTAAAAACTCAAGTTAACTGCGATTTTGTTTGATGCTCTTTATTTTATTATTGACTGATCTAATATGATTGAAAAGTGGATCGCTGTGCGACATTTTCAATTGAAGCCATTCGAGGTTGTTGTCATAATACTTAGAGTCCGATTTTCAAGGTAAAACTTGACTGTACAAAGGAAAACGAGACTTCGAAACAGCCTTCTTAAATATGAGGAAGGTTTGCCTTGAATTTACTTCAGTGAGCGCTCTCGATCGCAGTTTGTTACCAAAAATCGTTTTCAATATAGGCTCACAATTATGAGCTGTTTGGCCGAAATAATTTTTTACAAAATTTAATGAAGACATGAATAGGTAGCTCTTCATTAGGTGCTAGGAATTCCAAAGGGGAAAACTATTTAATGTACATCCATATGTCATCCCAAAAGCTGGCAAGATTTTATTTACATTAATCAGTCGGTAAATACTGATTCTGTTGTGCATAACGAGGTCGCTGTTTTTAAACATAGCAACGTCTGTTTCTGTAGGATTTCCAAATTCTGTCCTCAATTACATGAAGTAAAGTGAATTTAAGTAAGCAAAATTATATAAAATTTTATTGAACCAATTATATTTTAAAATTGGAACAAGATAGTTCATTTTCAGTCTTGTTGGCTAGCAATGTGAAATATTTTAAATCGAGAAAATTATCTATCTAACGTCTGCTTAGTTTCCTTTCTTTGCAACATTGCTGAACGCAGCTCGCAGCATCTCTTCTAGTGACGTAAACTTTTCTCTCGGTTTTCCGAGATCTGATCCCACCTTCCTTTCTGTGGCATCTATTCTTTCCCAATCAGCAAACGTCATTGGCCTCTTTCCTAAATAACAATAAAAGACAACATTATGAATGGCAACAATTGATCTAACCAGATTGATGTGAAAAAACTTAATGTTAGTAAAGATACGTAACACAAACACAGAAACATAAATACATACATACACACTCAAAATATTTGCTTTCAAGCTAATCAGTACCGTGCATTTATGGACGCCTGGTGTGATCCGAAGTAAAGTAAACAGAATGAATAAGCGGGCCAGACACGAGTATCCCAATCGAATGGCAAAGCTTAGCATGAGAAATATTGAATCAGGCATTTAACAAATTTACAGCGCCAAAAGACAGAAAATTGGCGAGTTCTTGGAAAACCCGAGTAATCAAAAAAGAGCTCACTTACCTGCTTTAGCAAGTTTTTCGGAGATGGCCGAGAAACCAGGTCTTAACATTCGATTACTTCCTGCCATATCCTCTCTCGCCAGGTCACAAAGTACTCCTTCAGCGGTCGTTTTTGCATCAACTGCAGTGTCAACTATCACACCAACTGCTCCGCGTTTTGCCCAACCGGCACAGTATAATCCCTTATGATGTTCTGAGACACCTAAAGTTTTATAATCGTGAACAAAATGGAATCCACAAATTCAAAAAATAAATCCTAAGACCAGGCTGACAAAGCAATAATTTTTTTATTCGAAGCAAAATTTAATTATGCACGTAAAGCCAGTATCCAATCGGATGCAGATATGTACTAGAAATATATTCAGGCTGAAATTATACCAGTCAATGCATTCCGCTTTCTTTCACCGGGCTCGATGTTGATGGCAAATTAAAATAACGGTTGAATAGAACTGATCAAGTTGTCCATTTCGTTCCTTACAAATGTTTCCTGGACAAGCTGCTAGTATACACTAGAATTGGTAAAAATTCTAGAGAAGAGAAGGTTTGAATTAAGAGAAATTGTTAATTATATCTTATCTATGAACGTATGGCTTAAACTAAACAGAGTGAATATACTGAACTATGAAAGCAACCAAGCGGCATATAAGAGGACCAGCAAAATATTGAAACAGATAATAGTCTAACGAGTGAATTACATAATTTTCCAAAGATTAATCACTTGGTATCACAATGGATACCAGGTAGACGATTTAAGCAAGCCGACCCGTCGTCAGGAAGAAATTTATAAGTATATGTAACACATTATGGATTCCATAGTCAATTTCTATAAGAGAAATATTAAGGGTCATTAAATGAGGCGTGCTTCTAGCATTCAACTTACTTTAAATCTATTGCCACCTTTGCAATACTTTCATCTGAATAGTGAAATCGAATGATAGAAAGCACATTAAAACAGATTGAGTTATCTCGCTGGCGCAGAGATAGTTCATGCTACGGCTGCCGGTGCGACAAACTAGAGCACATCTATCATCAAGCCGGATTTCTTTTGTGTGAAACAATCTATGGACATTTCCATCTATTTCTCTCAGGGACATATCCAAGTTCATTAAATAAGGCATCCTTTGGCACTCATCTAGATTTTAAACCGTTACTAACGAAACCGTGTAAGTTTTATTTTACAATAGACGGCTATATCAAGATAATACCAGCAAAGTTCATACTGCCACTGCCGGTGCGACTAGCGAGAACAGACTTGTCACTATAGCGGAATTATATACCTTTGTAACCAACTATACAATCTCATGTTGTTTCTGCATTGGTCTATTGCGGGATAATTGACAACACTCATACGTCGGTAAATCTTGATTCCTTTACATTTCCAGGTGCACAGCTTGTATTTAGCCTTGATTGATGGATTCTCACTGTTCCCGTCATTCTGAAGCCGTTTACAATTAGTTTCTTTGAATTTGTATTTAAATTAAGGTTTTCCGATTTTTTTACAAATTTGCGGGACCACATTTCCAGTGCCATCTTCATGGTGCTATCAATTGTCCCACAATAAACCAATGCGGAAACAACATGAAAGATCACAGTGCTGCGCAAGGAAAAACATCTTTTAGGCATTGCACTATGGACTCCACTGCCTATTTTTCTAAGGCACATATTCAAGGTCATTAAATGAGGCTTGCTTATGGTACTCAGCTTGCTCACAATCTTGCACTACGTATTTAATATTTTAATCTGCGCTGAAAGTGGAAAAGATGCTTCACTTTAGAAGAAATGGCCGCATCACGATATTACCGGAAAGGTTTATGCTACGATTACCTATGCGACTAACTATAGCTGAATAGTCGACATGCCAGAAATTGGTAATAATAATAATAATAATAATAATAATAATAATAATAACGATTAGACAAAAGCACCCGAAAAACATACCTAAATGTGAGCTTTTTGGCACCAATTCTACATTAGAGTAACCGACTCTTCCAACAGCATCGAGACAAGCAATAACACCACGATTCTCGTCAAACGGAAGATCAGGATCGATACGGACACTCCGGTAGCCAATGCAACGTAGAACCAGACCACATTCGATCTGATCGACAACGTTATCAATTGGCAAACATTTCTGGTCCATGGAAACAGGACCCTGAAAATCAAGATAAAGAAGCAAATTGCGAAGAACAGATTGAACTTAACAATATGGTTGTAATCAATTTCAAAATTTAGTTTTAATAAAATACCAACGAAATAATAATTTCAAAGCCGGCTAGGAACGCACAAAAGCCATTATTAATGGCAGATATCGTCGAATCGATGCTCAAAAGATTGACGAAACCTTTAGTCGATACTAGAGTTGATAAAAATACGGGGCTGACTTTTATTGCGACTCGAAATACATTTTAAGGTTAGGGTAATGAGAAACAGCTCCAAGAAGCGATAAAACTCTCGCGAATTAACCTTACGAAAAATAGCCCTCAGTAAAACAGCTTAATTGGATCATTTATTAAAACTACGACAATACATAATTAGATCCAAATAGGTATTGGCAGAATGAGAGATAGCTAAGTGGACGTAAAAAAAACAAGATTTAACTGGTTGAAGATATAATGCGATTGCCCGATAATTTGTCTGAAAAATGTTTGATCAAAATATGGGGCTGACTTTTATGCAACGTAAAACGCATTAGCGAAATAGTTAAAAGTTTCGCCACTGAGTGATTACAACAATGGAACCCATTGGGACAAGCTCCGAGGAAATCTAATTTCGTTAGGAATGAATCCTGCGTCAAACTGGCATGTTTTAGACTGCCACTTGGAAATATTCCTTGAAACGATGACCTAATTCGTCCACATTGGACCGATGACGTGATTACTAAGGGCATCGGAGTTTACGCGTACATAGCTATGCAGCTAAATAACCAACTAGTTTATTAGGTAGACCGAATAACCAATTCTATAAAGTCAATTGACCGATCATGTTTGGGATCTATTTGGTTATGTAATTAAAGCCAAGATTAAACGCACACACATACACACACACACTATATATATATATATATATATATATATATAAATCAAACATTTCTCTACATCCACATAGAATCACAAAGCTTACACATTTAAGAAATATCGGATTCTATGCAAGCATCCAAAGTTTCAAAACCTTGTTAAGTTGCTTTTTTAAGCCTGAGATTTAAAAGAATATATCTGCACTAATACATCAACTTACAACCATGTTAATCGATAGATAAATTTATATAGACTAATTTGACAAGTAAGGATGTTGATTTTGGCTTACTAAGTGGTAACAAATGCTAGAGTAAGTTGAACTCGCTACTCGCGAATGAAATTGAAATGTAAAACTAATCATAAATAAGTATTACGTAAAAATATCGAAGGCATTTAGAATGAGAACAGGAAAAGGCGATGAGAAAAAGAATGGTAAAAATGATCACAAAAAGATCTCGCATATTGACTGATACTTCAGACCTAATTTCAGAAGAATTATAAAGCATTACAGAAAAAATGAAGTACAGATTAAATGAAGTCCCAATAAATACTGCAGGCAAAATGAAGGATTACACAATATTGAATTAAGAATGTTCAATATAGTCGTTGTTCTATCACATTTTTAATTCGGAATATTTAATTCATTCGATTCACCCGAACGTCTTTTCCTCTTAATGGCTAATGCCTCATCGCACATTCGGCCCAGCGATTTTTTAACTTCTGATACATTTAAAATATGATTCCTCGATTTTAGCTCAATTGACTCACCTATTAATCTGGTCAGTCTATTGCGGTAACATATGGAGATATGTTTACAACCTTCCAAATCTATCTGATGGACAGATTCCTGTGAGTGTCTAGCTAGATCATATTTATGGGTGTGACAATATTTGAAGGCTGTATTATGTTCTCCTCTTCCAACCTTAATTGGACACATCGTTTTCCATACATTTTTAATAACAGTCTTGTACCAAATTCCCAAGGAACTCCATGAAATCAATGGAGCCGGCTTATCCTCCAAAAGGAGTCAGCCGCAGTAAAGTAAAGTAAAGTAATAACAGTCTTTGAAAGGTATTTCATATATCCCTGAATTGTTCAAAGGTTCTATTCCTTCCTT
The DNA here is from genome assembly GCA_029291075.1 of Eudiplozoon nipponicum. Lineage (NCBI taxonomy): Eukaryota > Metazoa > Platyhelminthes > Monogenea > Mazocraeidea > Diplozoidae > Eudiplozoon > Eudiplozoon nipponicum. Next base: position 73,498 of record JAQBSW010003426.1, on the reverse strand, counting down.
GTGATTTGGTAGTTCATTGCCTAATTAGAGTGTTTCTACCAATGCAGATTTAAAATTATATTTGGCTCATAATGTTCTTATTTTTGTACGCAATTACGAAACTGGTATTACGAAGGTTCAACGGTAATCTTGAAATTTTTTTCCAGCTCTACATGCATCGAATTAGAATCGAACTTCCTTATTACTCCTTCCATTAATACATGTAGGCATCTATTCTCATTTTATCTTTTCTATATTTCAAATCACCTATTAAAAATGCCTATTACATACCATACGACTGATTAGAGTAAAAATTAATCGTGATACCCGAATAGATATTCTTCTTATAGAAATCCTTTTCTAATATCCCTCCATTCCGCCTCAATTTAAAATCAAGTAATACTCTCATCGTTGGTTTCATTTTACAACGACGACTTAAGATCATTTTTAACATGCTAAATTAAGAAAATTAATTAATTACTAATCACCTTGTGGCCAAATAATAAAAACATAAAGGAATCCTACAAATACTTTCGGTTTAAACAGTGCGCTTTCTAGGAGCATAATATGAGTATAATGAGTAAATATGTTACAGACCGGAAAAGAATATGATTTCCCCATTGACAAGTCAATCACATAGATACTGGTCGAACTAATATATATGTAATTGTGCATTAGGTGATGTGCACCTAGTAAAAAAATTGTTCAAATATGACCAGAAAACTTTGACAATGCTATTTGAAAGCTAATGATATATATATATATATATATATATATATATATATATATATATATATATATATATATATATATATATAAATATATATATATATATCAAGCCTGCAAGGGGTACCAAAATTATGGTTATTGTGTCAGGGCTTCATACTAACACTATAGTTGCTGTGCTGTACATGATACCAACACAGTGGATTTCAATGTACGGTAAAGTTCGCCAAAATTAAGAATTAAAACTATTTCTGAATACCTGTTACATCAGAAAATTCATACACTCTGGCTTTGATCGATATCAGTTATCCCGTTTAGTGGTAATCATGACATCATTCAATTAAATATATAACAGTTAGATACTGTTTGTGGCGGAGAACTAATATAAATGCAATTGTGTATTAGGTGATGCACACCTAATTAAAAATTAGTTCAAATATAAACAGAAGGATAAACCAAATACAGCATGAATGGAACGTATAATCTCGTGCACATTCGTTTCGTGCTTACTGGCGACTCATCAGTATGAGCCGGTATTATGCCCTTTACCCACTATATATTTTGGTGAAGAATGTGGGATTTGCTGGAATAACAGGTGTTCAGAAATATTTGCAATTCTAAATTTTGGCGAACTTCAGCATACATTAAAATCCAATGTGTTAAAATTTGTATATATATAATTGCTAAACCTTCAGATAAGTTGGGTAGAATGCAACCAGTTCGTCTACCAGAGTGAGGCTAATATGCACAAAATAATTCTTGGTTGAAAATCCTTCGAGATATCGCATAGAATTGAGCTCAGTGGTGATTCTGTTACAGATTTGTATTAGTCATTTACTTCTTGACGATCTTGCCTTAGGATGGTCAAGTTAACTGCGAGGTTTGGTCCAGTTTATGATGATCAACGCCCATTGAACCACCAAAAGTTGCTACAACCTCTTATAGCCCATTCGCCCTCGTAGTCTGACTTCTATACTGTAGGATCCTTTGCTTCAATTGTCGGTACAGTTAATTCAATTCCCACGATGAAGTCAACATTTAAAAGTAGTGCCTTGAATAATAGGATTTAAAGACAATAAGACAAATTATTGTTAACTTATATAGTCTTCATGTACAACTCTTGGCAATAATGTTAAAATAAATGACGTTCATACTAAAGCCCAAAAGCAAAAATTTGGCATGCAAGTCAAAATTTTCCATAAGAAACATAATTAATTTGTTTCGCGGTAACTATCACTCTACGCAATTTTTGCCATTAATCCAAGAGTTAAATAAAATAAAGTGCACAAATCTATACATATGATCCAAGGCTCTAACAGGAAAGCCCAACTGAACAGTTTACAACGCTTATAGCCCGGGCGTTCTGAAATAAAGCATAAAAAGTATACATCAACTCAGTAATTTAGCATAAAATATAACTAGTTTATAGCACTAATGACCACCTAGTCGATCTAAAATCTATGATTTAACCAGACAGTCAGCTCTGTCTAGCCGCACTACTACAAATTTTAACACGCGGCGTCTGCTGCGAAACAAAGGGGACAACGTAAAATATACCCGACCAAACATAAAAAGAAACAATGATAATATGGATGCTGATAAGCCAATAATACAAATAAAATACCTCGTAAAACTCAGAAATTGTTTAAGAAACCTACCACGAGCTGGTTAACTGAAAATTCCATTTTGGCCACACAGGATGCCGAGGAACTAGATAAGCTATCCACATCCGACTGTATGATACGCAAAGGAGAACGCAGGAACCTGAGATCACAAATTCTATGTGCCGTCAGCTGGCTAGTCTCAGTGGAGGCTTTATCAACGCTTATCAGCAATTCGACCAGTCTTCTTCGGGGACGAGTTAATGCTAATCGATAAAACAGAACATGAAAAAAAACAAAATAATTGCTATCAACAACTGCGCAATAAACCATAAATGATCTGTATTTATCCGGTTTTGTCAAAAATATAGGTAGAGAACTAGCTGTGAGCAAAAACGGTAGGCAAGAGACAAGGAACATATTTCGCTCTTGTTTAGCACTTAAATGCACAAATACACAGAACGGAGACCAAACACAACAGAAGACGAAACAATTTAATTCTGCATATCAGTCAAAGAACATTAAAAAGACACGACAGGTAAACACTGATTTCAATTGTGTACTAAGTGTTGCGTGCATGGTAACGAATTAGTTTAAATAGGACAAGGATAAACCAAATTCAGCATGAACAAAAGTAAAATCTCATGTACACATGCGTTTTGTACTTCCTAGCGACTCATTAGAAGGAGTCGGTACTATGCTCTATGCATAGTAAATATCTGGTCAAGAAATTTAGGACAATTAGATGGTAAAATCTCCTATACGAGATTGAATTCAGGCAGTAATTAATTTAATTTAATGTAAAATATTCGACAATGCGACTTCAAAGTCAACTCACTATATATAATATGTACCGGGCCTGTAAATGGTACCAACATTATGGTTGCCGAGTTGGTACATGGTTCCAACGCAATGGATGTCAATAAATACTAAATTTCACTAAAATGGAGAATTAAGACTATATCTGAGCATATGTTACTTCAGCAAACCCACACGCTCTGGCTTTTATTGACATCAATTATCACATTTCGCAGTAATCAAAATATCATTCAATTAAATAGATAAAAGTTATATATTGCTTGTTGCGGAGAACTCATATACATAAAAGTGTGTATAAGGTGATGGGTACATAGTTCAAATAGGACCTGTAAATGGTACGAACACTATGGTTTCCGAGTCGGTACATGATACCAAAACAATGGATATCAAGAATTAATAAATTTCACAAAAATGTCCTGACCGAATATATAATGGGTATACGGCGTAATACCAGCTCCTACTGATGAGATGCCAGTAAGCACGAAATGCATTTGTACACAAATTATACCTTTCTTTGATGCTGACTTTGGTTTATCCTTCCGGTCCTATTTTAAATAATTCGTTACTAGGTACGTAACACCTAATATATGATTAAAAATTTTATTTCTCAGCAACAAGTAATATCGAAATAAAGTAAATCTTTTAAAAATGAAAAGAAAGGGAGTGTCGTTTTATGAATCTATTAGCAAATTTTGAAACAATGTAGAGAGATAAACAGAGAAAATATGTATAAAAGTACTGTCTATTCACTCTATCCTAAGTCGAACTCTAAAGTATATGTCCAAAAACAAAAAATGTTTCCCTAGATCACTGGAAAATCAGAGTCCACTGTGAGTATGAAAACGAGACAAAAGCTTCGTTAATGTTGAGCTAGCTTCCAGATTACTTTCCCAATAACTTATCCTAGTGCCAAAGCACTTACACGGAAAGCGATGGCAACTATTGAACGAAATCGACATGAGCATCAAAATATTCTAAAGACTGGAATAAATTTCAATGTTAAGTATACGAAAAGAGCAAGATAACGTTGCTTGCAAGACTGGCTAGGGCTTGCCAGTCATCAGGTAGGCACATTTTACAGTTTGTTTTTAATAATCTTTTATAAAATAATCGAAAATAAAAGATTTCATAAAAATGCAAATTACGTTAGCTAATCACTCAAATATGAACAGTAATGAAATGGCTTATTCTGCAATCCTCTGATAAGCGTCATATGGTAATTACAATGTATGCTGAAAATTTCACGTTAACATTCATATAGTTAATGTACTTGAAATAACCAAGTTTATTTTTATAAAAAAAAACATTGGATAATTGTCAGAAAGTTTATCGTGTATAAATAAGCGAATTTATTTCTTAACTACTAATCAACACAAATGCAATTATACTTTACGTGGGTTTCCATTTGATTCTTTAAATCAAGTTTTCGTACTTGAGATAACCACCAATCCAAATTTATTCATCCAGTCGCAAAACATAAAGCTAATATCAGTCTCAAGTATTGACGCGTTTCGATCATTCATAGTCATCATCAAAGTAGGACAGCAAAATGACTAATGAGGAACAACACTAAATACATACATAAGGTATGCAGAATCGTATTTTCCACTCTCACCTGTAATAGTTTAGCAAAATTTTTATTTGAATGTGAATATCGGCTGCACAATTTCAATGCAGCCATGATTGCTGCTTACGCCACATTCATGCAAGCTAAACAATTGAACGATCGCTGATAACATTAATAAAATTATGCGAATCTATTTTGTGGTGAGACCTGCAGATCTGATCCACCAGCACCATATTTGCATTGCACCTTGATCATCGTTAGTCTGTTTACTGTCGTACTCAGTGTGCGTGACTAATGAAAATTTATTATAATCAAGGTTGCGGTCTTGATATAAACACCTGACCCATTAATTACTTACATATGTCAGCTCAGTGGTTAGAGCACCAGATTCCGAAGCAGACGTGCCCAGATTCGTATCCCGTCCGCGGCAAATTCTGGCCAGTACTTGATGAGTTCCCAATAAGGACGAAACCGGTCTACTGGATGAATTGCCTTTTCTACACTATACAATTCTTAGTTTATACTGACATATGTAAGTAATTAATGGGTCAGGTGTTTATATCAAGACCGCAACCTTGATTATAATAATTGTTACCACCACCCGCGCAACCAATGTTCGTTTAATTATATAATGAAAATTTTTTTTATCTAGTGCGACTGGACGAATATAATGAAATTAGTGTTTACTTCATATACCCTTACTTGATTTAAACAACTTTTACCACAACCAGCCAAATCAATGATTGTTAAGCCATTCAATTTATTTGCACATCTCGTCTCCACTGTATGACGTGTAAGATCTGATCTTTTAAAATTTCAATATATAAATATATTCCCATGGTCCCCTATTATCACCTTATTTGAGCACATGATTTCACCAACATACACATCCTACATTGAATTTCATACACTTCAGATGTATCTAACGGTTCAATTGTCTTCCTTTAGTTAGACAGTTAAAGAATTTCTACCAACGCTAACACAATCAATGATTGTTGATCGGCGACACAAGGAAATATAAAATAAAATAAACAATACTGATAAGGCGGAAGCAAATATGGAGGTCACTTATGATACTACTAACAATACAAAATAGCATTACACCAGCATAATATACTGATACTTCATTGTCGCATTAAAATGAAATGATAGAGTTACGGGCTGTAAATAATCACGAAGAGTCCAGTTCCTAATGGTATATGAAGCTTTGTTAGTTATAACTTTCTTCATTGGCCTGTTTAGTATGCGAAACTCTAAGCGCTTTATCGCCACTATTACAGCTCAACGAGACAAAGACTTACAAATTATCACACTAACGGTAAAATCCAGTATCCAGTGATGGTCAGATTAAAAGCAGCTTTACTAAATGTAGCGGCGGAGTGCATATAGAAATTGGACGATTGCGGAAGAAGGTTTCGAAGCTTGAAAAATGTATTATAGAAGACGGAAAAAATCGATGTTTACCTTCCAGTACACTTGCCACCGACTCAGTAGTGTGACCAATAGTCTGACTGACTATTTGATCAGGAGAAAGTTGTACTCTGACATGACAAACACCAGGTTGGCTTAGCTTCGTCAACTCTCTGAATTCCTTGATAGTGAAGGCCACATGCAAGGGACCACGTCTAGCGCAAACAACTACTCGTTTGACACGACTCTGTGACAGTGCTTCCAGGACTGGTTCTGGAATATCTGTCGACTGTTGAGAGAAAATCAAAATGGAAAGGAGAACATTGACCAGTTTGTCAACTATTGGCAATTTGGCGATAACATTCCCAAATTCGCCATACCTGAAGTGGACATGTTTTCCCTTTATTTCTATTTGATAGTTCTTCTCAATAAAAAATCAATCTACCAAAAATATGTTAAATCTAAGATATGGCATTAAAAAATTTTCAAGACGTAGTTCAGTTCCTTTGACATAATTAATCCACCATTCAGAAACTACAATAAGTCTACTGGCATCAAAAGAAGGTACCAGGAAAAATGAGATTGCTATTGGTTCAAGATAAAGCTCAGTATGTCAAACAATCAAACACATGCATAATTAACTTCGATATTATTCTATCGACTTTCTGAAGTGTTGTATGAATAACTAAATGTGTTCGAAATGTGCCAACAAGTAAAACTCGTGATAGTTTTATTATTTTGGACAACTTATTTAGCGATAGGATAGTTCCTATCAACTGCGCCACTGTGAATTGTATGTGACTAAAAAACAATGTAAAAGAAAAGGAAGAAAATTTGTTTTGAAATTTAGTCTACAAATTGGAACTTACTCTATTTTGTCGTAAGATAAAGACTTACTCGTAGACGATCAATTGGAGAGAGTAGAATTCGCGAAATATCCATGGCGACATTACCCATACCGACAACAACAGCTGTTTCAAAGTCCAGTTTTGGTATAAAAACGTCTTTTCTTGATGGATAACCATTATACCAGCCAACAAAGTCTTTGGCCGAGATCACCCCAGGCAAATGCTTATTTCTAATTTGAAAAAAGTCATAATTACCTCACCAGGAATGTTCATCTTTTTATCCTCAGAGGCGCCATATGCCTGTATTAAATCAAATGGACACTAATTTAGGCGTGTGATGATAGAAAAGATAAAAAATAAAGTTATTAAATATCTAGAGAAGACCAGTGTTTCCAAAGCAGTGCTACTATAAATACATAGATTCTCACGCGCAATGGGTTCAGCACATATTGTGACAATATAAACAATAAACCAGGGCTTATCTACTAGGAAGATCGATGAAGTGATGCATCTCCAGTCTCTTCTTACTAGCTCAGGAGAGAGTGCACGTGAACACAGTTAACTACGATAGCAATCAGCAGAATCAAATAGACTTTCAAAGTTTGTTGTCATGAAAGAGATAAACGTATATTTTTTATTTCAGCCAGATACACAATAAAAGGTTGCGAGCTTGAAGTAAACAACAATCCCATTGTATTTAACCAGTCAACAGACAACACTAAAACTACCACCAGTCGCACGCACTGACGCGTTTCGACCTTCATGATCATCATCAGAGTACGATGACAAACTGTCTAGCACGTATCAAAACGCACTATACATATATATATATATATATAGCATATATATATATATATATATATATATATATATATATATATATATGGAAGCAACATCAGATATGTGGCTCACTCTAGTAGTTTCGCGCATACATTGAACTGACTGGAAAATGTCAGCTGCACAATTTCTATGCAGTCACGAATATTAACTGTTTGCAGCTTTGCCACATAAATATAAAAGGCATTACAATTAAACAATAACTGATTGCGCGGGTGGTGGTAAACAATTTAAAAAATCAAGTTTGTGAGTTGAAGTAAACACCAATCCCATTCTATTTAACCAGTCATTTCGGACCACATAGAAACTACACGTCAGTCGTGCGCACTGACGCGTTTTGACCATCCATGATCATCATCAGAGTACGACGTGCAACTGCTTATATGTATATGTGAAAAAAGCTGCAAATAGTTAGTGTTCGTGACTGCATAGAAATTGTGCAGCCGACATTTCCAGTCATATCCAATGTATGTGAGATTACTAGGAGGTGAGAGCCACATATCCTATGTTGCTTCCATAATATATATATATATATATATATATATATATATATATATATATATATATGTAATGCGATTTGATCCTCGCCAGTCAGTTTGCCGTCGTACTTAGTTAATGATCATGGAAGGTCGGTGAAGCACGGTGAAATGTGACCGATGGAAATAATGATGCACTCAAACGAATGCGCTGGTCTATTCATTTTGTTTCAGCCTATTATCAAAGTAGTCTCTACAGCCAGGCGAGTAGGAAGAATACATTACCTTTCATAGACTGCGCCAAATAAAACGCAATAGGCGTTACTTAACTAGACGCGACGATGATGATATAATGAAGAAATACTGGACAGAATTTATCTCTGGCGGAAAAGAGTTGAAACCTGGAATACTTTGACAATATATAAACTTTACATTTTTCTCGAGTTGCACTTCGAGATGTTTGTATCCGCTGTCTACGTGATTTTTCCAGATATTTAGACCTGTCGTGCAACATATTTCTTTTAAATATATAAACTTTACTGATGAGATCAGAATGTGATGCTCTTGTAGCGATGTCAGATGGTTTCCCGTGGGGTAATGGCGCTTTAAGCCAGGAAGCTTGTTTAAAATAAATGTGAATGAAGGTGATCGCTAGTATTATCCGATTGAACAACAATGGATGAAGATTGGCGAGTTTGAGACACACCATTAAACATTGAGATTCAGGGCAAATAAGTTAGGAGAGTTTGCGAAATATCTGCTTTGTCCTGATGGATAGAAGGCAATAGGATTAACAAGCTTTGAGAATGAATTGTAGAATCAACGATTTGAATTGAATTAGTCCCAAGGCGAGGTTAACCTCTTCAAACATATTTGACGTATCTGCTGGTATGCCTGGCAAGTTTAAAATCTATGTCCAGTGATCATTAAAAATATTTTTATTTATGCAATCAGTTTGTTTGGCGGATAAAAAAGTTGAATATGGAAGCCATGTAAATATCTGAAGTATTCAAATAGGGGGGGAGGGTGAAGAAATTGCGAAACTGGATTAATCAAAATAACCTGATCTGTGTTTTGACTAACACAGGCTGAATTATAGTTTTTTCTTCAAAATATTTCGATGACCTTTGGCGGCCATCTTCTAATGAAGCAAGCGCGATATTTCCTCTAGCTATATCATTTATACTTCAGACTGACCTTTCACAAGATAGTTGCGTGTCACGTGTGCGCGGCCGCCAAAGGACATCGAAATATTTAGAAAAACCAAAACAACTAGAATTCAGCCAGTTTTAGTAAAATGGGAGGAAAAACAGATCAAAGTTGAAATTGAAGAGCTTAAAGTCACTGTCTGCTATTTGGATCTCTGATAGAGCAAGATTGAATAGAAGTGGCTTCAAAGCAGTACGTTGTCAGATGGCGGAGATTAAAAGAGTTGCTACTGAGAGGCTCTGCCAAAATTCAACAACAGTAGGTAGACTAAATAAGTTGAAGGCATTAAAGCATGCATTGAAATTGAGTAAAGCTGATTTAGTCATCAAGAAGGAGACTGAATCAAATGCATCCGATATATAAAAAGTACGAACAAACGATCGTTCCACATAGAAATTGAAGAGCAGAAGCGATTAAGAGCACTAACGACAGTTACAGAACCTGAGTACTCACAAAGAAATCTGTACTTGTCATCAAGTAGGCAAGGCCATTCCCTGACTTGAATAAAGGGATGTCGTTTACTGAAGATGATCATATTCAGAATCGTGTCATACACTGGGCCAGGGATAAAGTCTTTATTATTGAATTCTAATGCAAGTCATGACGAGAATGTAACAGGCATACTTAATTCACAAAACAAGCGGGACATTTAATGCACCTAAGTGAAGCAAATTAACAAGGTACTTAACGTGACAAATTATGCACAGCCGATCCCTGTGCAGATCTGATAGAAGATGTGGGGGTTCGCGGTCAATTTACCATATGACTGAGTGAGATATCGAATTACAGTAAGCAATAGTATAGGTCAAAACAAAATTAATGCCGCTGCACATTTATTGTCTTTGGAGAGGATACAGCTGAGTAATGTGTTGTCCCGAGTGGGATAGTTCACAAATTCAGTTTAAAAGTTTTGTAACAAAAAATGGCGGTTTAGACATTCGGCGTTAAAGAGTTGCATGTGACCAAAGAATGAAAGTTTGAAATACAATAATGTAGGCTCTGTTGTATTTGCTATGCTCAAATCCTGTGGCATAAAGTAAGATCCGAAATACACAGCAATCGCTACATCGCGCCAAAAGGTCATATCGCATCACAAAAGGTAAAAACCTTGTTAGAACGTCGAAAAGCACGAATCTGACTGATCCAGTGATGAAGCGATCAGCCCCACTACGTATGAGTGACCTAGAAGACTTTTACAGATAACACAAAAATACATATTTTCGGGACGTATGCAATAGTGTAGCATTAGTTACAAATGATGAATTACGTACCGTCTCAGATAATGATACATTAACTTTAATTAAGGAGAATTGCTTAGACGTCCTGAAAAAAATCACTTGCTAGCAAAGCATGTCGGAATCCCGAAAAGGCAGTTTAAGCAAGATTCGAGCCTGCAGAGACTGACTAAATTTTCTTTAATATTGATTAAGTAGTCATTATAAATACTGCAACGGCCGAAAATAAGTTGGAGAATCGATTTATATGGATATCTACGAAAGGATAATCCACATGAGAACCTGAATCGAGTTTAACAATACGACAGAAAATTGTAGAGGCCCTTTGGTCACTACCATAAGAGAGCCTCTGAGATGCCAAGTCCGATCCAGTCTTAGTGTGCGTATAGGAGTCTGATAAGTTAGTCTTCTCTTGAATTAAATTATCAGCATCCTCAACTTTAATATTAGCCTCCATGTTAATCAAAGGTAATGCTAGACCAAATATATATAAAACCTGTTCTCGTTGTAACAGAAATTTATTGTTAAAATCAGAAATGTAATGGAAAACCAGAATGTTGCTGCAATTAACAGAGAAAATCAAAATATTATTATTATAATCAAGGTTGCGGTCTTGATATAAACACCTGACCCATTAATTACTTAAATTATATAAATGTTCATTTCAATACCACTTCCCCATGTAATGTGGTGTCTGTTCAGTAATGACAGATTGGGCGTGGTTAGTTGGAACTTTGGGTCTAAATGGATGCCATATGAGCTCCACCTAAAGGAAAATTTGACTAACCAAGTTACATTAGTTAGTATATAACTGAAAATTGTGTGTAGTGTAGTGTGCGGCAGGATAGCTCAGTGGTTAGAGCACCAGATTCCGAAGCAGACGTGCCCAGGTTCGTATCCTGTCCGCGGCAAATTCTGGCCAGTACTTGATGAGTTCCCAATAAGGACGAAACCGGTCTACTGGATGAATTGCCTTTTCTACACTATACAATTCTTAGTTTATACTGACATATGTAAGTAATTAATGGGTCAGGTGTTTATATCAAGACCGCAACCTTGATTCTAATAATTGTTATCACCACCCGCGCAACCAATGTTCGTTTAATTATATAAGTGTTCATTTCAATACCATTTCCCCATGTAATGTGGTGTCTGTTCAGTAATGACAGATTGGGCATGGTTAGTTGGAACTTTGGGTCTAAATGGATGCCATATGAGCTCCACCTAAAGGAAAAATTGACTAACCAAGTTACATTAGTTAGTATATAACTGAAAATTGTGTGTAGTGTAGTGTGCGGCAGGATAGCTCAGTGGTTAGAGCACCAGATTCCGAAGCAGACGTGCCCAGGTTCGTATCCTGTCCGCGGCAAATTCTGGCCAGTACTTGATGAGTTCCCAATAAGGACGAAACCGGTCTACTGGATGAATTGCCTTTTCTACACTATACAATTCTTAGTTTATACTGACATATGTAAGTAATTAATGGGTCAGGTGTTTATATCAAGACCGCAACCTTGATTATAATAATTGTTATCACCACCCGCGCAACCAATGTTCGTTAAAATCAAAATATGTCAGGAAAACAGTACAGAAAACTCAAAACTGACAAATAAACAATTTTTCAAAGTTAATTTAACTTCGTAGTTATTTGTTTATTACAAATAACTAAGTAATCATTGTCTATATAAATATCGTTGCTTAGTACTATGTTGGCATAGTAACACATCATATAAACAGTGGCCTGACAAAAGTAAGAATTCTATGTCGGAGGAAATATCTTCCTCCACATACACCACCTTCTCAAAAAAGCGTCTAGTAATAGACGTAGTTCTTGTCCTTCGTCTGACATTGAACTCTTCCTGAGCGAGCTGTGCATACTGGTGTATCTTTCGTCGACTTTGCTCCTTGTTAATTTGTTACCGGCACTGCTAGATCGTCTGATGTTGATGGAACTTTATGATCTTGTATCTCGGTAGAACATGATTTCAATGTCATCAACAACGCATCTTGTAAAAGTTGTTGATTTGACTTTTTTTGAATATCGACAACGTCTTTATGTACATGTCTGAACCGTCCGGTTGGTATCCAAATATTCTGTCTCGGGTCTTGTATGTCTCCACACCTTACAGGTTTGACATTTGACACAGGCTCTTACCCAAGCCCGTATGTCTTTAGACATTTGCGGCCATACGTATCTGTCGTTAAATAATTTAATGGTGGCTTTTATGAATGGATGTCCCATATCGTGTAATTGTTGGATAATTTTGGCCCGTAACTCCAACGGCACATATGGTCGTGGTTGATCGCTGGACGTTTCGCACAACAACCAGTTGCCACCCAGGAGCTTGCGAACAATTCCTTGTCTCTTGGACAAAATTATCGTAAAGGGATCCAATCCTTGCGCTTCCTCGATTTGACTGACTAAACTGTTTGGAGATTCATCTAGATTCTTCAATTAACCTTGATTTATCAACTCGACATCTGCTTCATTCGATCCGCTAAGTGCATCGGCTACCACATTCTCTTTACCAGCAATATGAGACTGTGAAATCGAACTCTGCTAAGCGGGTAATCTGGTTATTCACTCTGCAAGAGTAATTAAGCCTTGCGGTTTTATTAAGTATGTTTATCAACGGCTTGTGATCTGTCAATAATTTGAGCTGATGACCGTCTAAATAATGCTCAAAATGTAGCACTGCAGCATACACAGCAAGAAGCTCTTTACCAAAAGTATTATACCGTTGTTATCGATCATGAAGCTTTCGGCTATAAAACTCAATTGATCTTACAATATCCTTGTCTCTTTGCTGAAGCACTGCCCCTATTGCAATATCCAGGCATCTGTGATTAGCTCAAATGGCTTTTCCCAATCTACAAGTGCTAGAGTGATTATGTCACTTAGCATTTCCTTGGCCCTCTGGAATTTTTCTCGGTCTTCCTGACTCAAGGTGATAGGCCAAGACTTCTTGATCGTGCTCTTCTCTCGTGTGAGGTGGCGTGTTAACGATCCTAAAATTCCGGTTAGACCTGGAATGAATCGTCGATAATAGCTTATCATGCCCAATAATCTTCGTCACTGGCGCACTGTCCGGGGCTCCGTTACGTTCTTGATGGCTTTGATATTATCTTCCAAAGGTTTCATTCTGTCTTTGGACAGTACACGTCCAAGGTATTTAACAGAAGAGCATCCAATGTTGTTCTTATTGTGCTTGACCACTAATCCATATCGTTCCAGCCTGGTCAAACCGTTTTCAAATGTTTACGATGTTCATCACGCGATCGACTGAAAATAGTTATGTCGTCTATGTACACTCTTGAAAATGGACAATTTTGAAGGACTTCTTCAACCAAACGCTGGAATGTCTGACTGGCATTCTTCAACACAAAAATGGTATTCGAAGAAATTCATGCGATCCCCCTCCTGGAAATCTGACTGTGGTGAGTGGTATGGAACTTTCCTCCATTGGTATCTGATGGTAAGCTTTTTGTAGATGTAAAGTTGAATAAGCCTCATATTCCATTATGTCTCGGAGCAAAGTATTCCGGTTAGGGAGAGGATAAGAATCACCTTTAGTCACTTAGTTTAATAGACGATAATTCCCATAAACCCTCCATTGTCTCGGGTCAGGTTTGGGAACTACCACTATTGGAGTAGCAAAATTGGCATTTTACCTTCTACAAATTCCCTCTTCGCGCAATTGGTGAAATTCAGACACAGCAACTTGTTGCTTGTGTTGTGCCAACGGTTGGGCCTTTGGTGAGCAAGGCAATGGAGCCACCAACTCTATTTGGTGCTTAACATTTGTCTTCAATCCATTTCTCTTGGCATTAAAAGGTTGAAACACGGTAAGGTGCTTTTCGATGATATCGGCAAAATCACTTTCGACTGTAGGACGGGGTAACAGAATTGTTCTAACCACTGAAGTGTTAGATTTGTGTCAACACACCTACGGCTTTTCCGATGGTCCTAGTTTTGGGATCTAGTGTCAGTTTGAAAGGAGTCAAGCAATCCATCCAAATGATATGGTGCTTGACATCGGCTACCAAAAAATTCCACTTAAAAGAAGTTTTCTGTCCCAAAGTTACCGACATTTCTTTCATGCCCATAACTCCAATCGGACTATCATTGGCGGCCCATAGTTGATAATAAAATGTGGGACAATCGGCTTCGACCACATCTGACCTAACTATGCTTACTTCGGCACCAGTATCAATGAGAAACTCCAGACCAGTCAATTCATCTTTAATAATGAATTTATTGTTGGATAATTCGGTAATGTTCTCAAGATCTCCATTTAAGCAGAATCTATCCTCTTGCCCTCTGTGTTGGTGCTCTTCCCTCTTGTTGCATTTTCTGATTTTGAATTCAGTATGTTTTTTTAAAGGCGCATCAGGGAGCCTTTGCAATGGAAAACCCCTACGGCTCCTACTATCGAGGGTTTTATACGTTTCCCGGTGAGGAATTTCTCTCTATCGGTTTAGTTCTTCCTTTCCATCTGTGTCCACCTAAACGTGGGTAGATGCAGTTTTCTCCTTGGCACTTCGCACTTTGTCCATATTCACAATGTGCCTTACACCATCCGCGTTGACGCGAATGACTCCCTCAACGTCTGGAATTTTTATCCTGACATTGAAATGGAGAAATAGTTTTCGCCATCTCATCAATTCTGCGATTCATATTCGCAATTTCTTCACTTAAATTGCGAATATCTTCCTATCATCATCATCATCATCATCATCATCATCATCATGTCCAACCACACATAGGTCAAAAGTGAGTAATATTTCACTGTCATATAACCATAAGGAGTGAAAAAATATATGTGAATGTAGACAAACTATTAGTGAGATTTGCGAGAGAGCGAGAGGCAGAGAGAGAAGGAATACCTTGCTACTATGAGTAAATTTATCAGGATAACTTACAGAAATGAGGCCAACTAAACCTCTCCACAACACCGTTATGGCCAAGTTAGCATTCGGGCAAGGCGACATCAGCAATGCAGCTTCCTTGCGGATTTCACTGTATCACGTCATAAAAAAACCAAACATCGCAGCTAACTTTGCCCTACTAATAAAAGAAAGTTACGAAGATGATTCTACGAGATATCTGAAACAGGATCGACACTGAGCATGATTCGATGCCATATCACTAAGGGTTTCTAACCAAGAGCTATGATGCGCACGAGGACCCCATCCTGGCAAACAAGTGGGTCCTATACTACCCAATTTGGATGTAAGTGACTTCAATTGTTCCTGTCATATCAAAATCTGCCCACCTTGTTTCTTACGCCAATTTGGTGCTGGATGAGAGAACAGAGCTATACTGGACAATCAGATGTACTGTCAGATGAGCTTCTGTATTTGTCCTGACTTGCTGTGTCTTGACTGAGTCTGCTGTGCCAGCATACACTTTAGGTTCCTTCTGACGATAGACTTTATCTAACCCTTTGAGCTTCTTTGGCCACTCTAATTCAAATGTATCAAATACATCTAGAGTGGCTCTTAATCTGGCAGGCAAATCTGTTGCAAATATACTGTTGAAAACATCTTGAGACATATCAAGCCCGATGGATTTCGAAGCCAGTCTGTCATAAAATTCAGATGGAAGTTGATTTCCCATCTTTTCCTGACGTAATAATTCTGTCATCTGCTCTATCCTCAGGTAGATATCGTTGATGAAGTTCTTCGACTAGAAGCTCAAATGCACTTTCGGGTTCCTTCTCCATTACAAATTTCCTGAACCAAAACAGGTTTCTTTTCACATACTCAGGATAACACCACCAGGCCGATGCAAACATTTCTGTAGGATCGGTAATTCTTTTTAGTTTAAAATAAAATTTGGCATCGTCAACCCATTCAGAATGGTTGTCTGGTCTGTACATTGTGAGTTTTACATTGATAACCATAGAGTTGAGGCTAACAACATCATCGTCTAGAGCATATCTTTCCGCACAATGGATCCTGGGCGCGGTCGCCATATTTGCAGAGGCCCTTTGGTCACTGCCGTAAAAGAGCCTCTGAGGTGCCAAGTCTGATCCAGTCTTAGTTTGCGTATATGAGTCTGATAAGTTAGTCTCCTCTTGAACTAAATTATCAGCATCCTCAAATTTAATATAAGCCTCCATGTTAATCAAAGGTAATGCTAGACCAAATATTTATAAAACCTGTTCTCGTTGTAACAGAAATTTATTGTTACAATCAGAAATGTAAAGGAAAACCAGAATGTTGCTGCAATTGACAGAGAAAGTCAAAATACGCCAGGCACACAGTAAAGAAAACTCAAAACTGACAATTATTTGTTTACTATATTATATTTATTTATCGACAGTTATTTGTTTATTATAAATAACTAAGTAATCATTGTTTGTATAAATGTCGTTGCTTAGTACTGCTTGCATATCACAACGTGTAAAGTGGCCTGACAAAAGTAAGAATTTTATGTTGTAGGAAATATCTTCCTCTACAAAATTTAATACTTAAGAACAGAAAAATGAAGTTAAGACATTTGATCATAGTTCTACCAATGCATGAAGGCATTATTTTAAAATATGGATAGATGGTACTTTAATTCCTTCGGCAACATTTATTATTTTTACAAAAACGAAAAGCAAAATTAATATTACAAGCAAATGAAATATGCATAAAATTGGTTGCCTGGATTACCAATATCACAGCAGAATAGGCACGTCTTAAGTCTTTAAGTGAAATGTCAGTTCCAACGTCAATATTTCCATAGTAGTCGAATCGCTTATGCTTGGCAACTTCTGTAAAAGTATTTATCACATTCTAATATTAAAGATCAATAGTTCGCTCATACCTTAACTTCTGGATGATCGGGCGCAACTCCATACCTAACCAGGCCGAAAGGAACGGGTAATTTCTCCAGCATATCGACTTGTACATGATCATGGTGCTATACATTTATAAATAAAACTAACTTTAAGCAGATACTGTGTAGTATAGAAAGCAGACGGGCCACTACCAACCACGCAAACTTTGTGATAGTTACATTTTTGACAATTTATTAAATTGTTGCAGACCTTTAGCACATTATATAAATCTAGTTAGAAAATTTTAAGAAAGTACATTTAAGCATGACCGGTTGTTAATATTCCTCCATTTAATAGAAAGAAATAATAAACTAACGTGTGATTTAGAATTTAACTATTAAAATTATTTCTATAGAATAATATATTTATTTTTTAAATATAAATAAACATTTATATAATAAATTTAAATATCAAATTTAATTAGATAACTATTATTTTAAACGCTGATTATTTTAAGGTGACAAAATTATTATAATCCGGAATGGTCGACAGAGATTGGCTCTTTTATTTGGCTCAGCCAAATGATTTATTGAAAGACCTTATAAATTTCAAAGATGACGAGAAAGTATCCTTATTGCGAGATCTATTAGCTCAAGGAGAAGTGAATGATCGCCGAACATCACAATCATCTATCACTGTTGGCCTTAGAGCAGCATGTAGTGGAGGCGTTTCACCTTTTGTTACGCCAGATCCACATAATAGCACCACTAATAATAATGGTAACATCGATTTAATTGACACGCAAGGAAATCTTGCAAGCGATGGGCTTTATAGCAAATCTCGCATACTCGATACATTGGCTATTCAAATTGCTGCTAATCTGAAATTCAACTTGAACTTAATATCTGTGGTGGCTGAGTTACCAGTGCGCCTGTTAGCCAGGCTCTATCGTATTCTGATATCAGCCTCTTCAAGATACTGCCAGGTTGCAGACGGTCAAAATCCTTATATAGATCATGTTCAACTTAATCCGTATGATAATTATGAATGGATAAATCTTCACCCGTTGTGTATTTATGCGATGGTCATATATCATCTATGGTGCTTACATGTAAGTAGGGAGGTTGTTTTAAATTGTACATGAGTACTTTTATAACTTTTCGTTTTACGTTTAATTTAAGTTAGTTAATTTTATACGTATAAAAGCCCACTGACGCTAGTTATCAAAGCTTTTTAAAACTTGAATTCTTTATTTAAACATTTATTTTACCTGAAATTCAGTTTTTTTCGATTAAATTTTTATATTAATTCTTGATTTGAAGAGCTCAGTTTTTATTTAAAGTTTGCTTTTATGAACGATCGACGTATTGTTATTAAATTTTAGTTTAGTTATTTAGCACAAAAATCGAAAAGACCAGTATGCAAATAAAAATATGATTATCTAGGGGTTCTTTGATGGAGAACATCAATTTTATGTAAATAGTAACAACATTAACAAAACTAGTACGGAACGTGTAAGAATGAACTCAACAGGCTTGAAACTCGTATAATGCAAATAAGAAAAATAATTTTTGGGTGTGGAGTAAAATTTTCAAAGAAAGCTGGAAAAATCGTCTGCAAAGCTGTTATCATTAGAGCCAACGAAATTTACGTTTGGTTTCTTGGATTTGTGGACTAATTGAATGATGATTACTGCGAAATTCCATCGAGAGTAGGGAACCATTTGTATGCGCCTTTTGACGCAAAGTGCTCATCGTTTAGCATTGATCGAATAAGATTGTCGATATATTGAAGAGAGTTAACTTGTGGTGAAGTGTGTAGTTGTGGAGTCCGAGATATTTATTTGCGCGCTACGAATAATGTGTTTAGCTTGTTTGAATTAAGTACGTGTTGGAAGGAAGGGACAGAGACTAGACCAGAACAACGTGCATAATGGACTTTGGAAAGCATGTTGTTATGCTGAATTGGTCGATTATTTCGTTCCAGACTATAGCATCACGCGGTCGGCTAAACTCTTATCGGTCAATGAAGTGTCTGAATGACTGGTTTCCCATTGTGGTAGTAGGCGTGAGATGAATGAAGAAGAATACTTAGCCGTGAACAAGATTAGAGAGTGTCACAGCGCTGGACGTTGATCAGTTCTCTCTTGGAGACAAAACGATAGAGCCGATTATTGTCTCATGTAAGAGAATTCGAAAATTTGTTCAAAAGACTTCATGATGGAGTGTTGCAGTGGAAAATTTAATGGCGCTAAATCGCACCATTTTGCTTTAGGAAGGTTGAAGTCGCCAAAAACGAGGAAATTATCAAACGTTTGATTGAAAAAGTTGATCCTCGCGTGTGTCATCAATTATTAAGGTGTAGTGATTAACAGACTACACTAACGGATAAGGTGTGATCCAATATCGTCAACTGAATAGAAAAAATTGAAATCACGAAGAACTCTAGGTAGTCAGGTGTTTGGGCATGAGAGAGGATCGGATGCATGAAGCTATCCCATAACCACGACCAACTGATCTGTTGTTCCGAAGTAAGAGTATTCATTGATGAGGAAAATAATTATCACTGCTACCGGTGGGTGACGATCAAATTTCAGCTAGTGGGCACATTTCTATCTCATTCCAGGAAAGAACTGCTCTCAGGTGATTCATATTTGGCGTGATGGACCTGCAATTAATCAGAATGTGTAAGGACTCCAATGAGAGATTGGATCTTAGTGGTAAAGTGAGCGGAGGTCTTATAAAGATGACCGGAGCGAGACCGTGAACTGACGAAAGCGATCTACGCCTCCAGCATGGCGGGTTCCAGACGAGTATGCGAGTAAAGTGGAGTTAATCAGACTTTTGTCTGCTGCTAGTTTCACACAATTTTCACTTTTCAAAGTGTTTCATGATGCATGAGAGAATGCTGCGTTTTAAGCAAGTGATTATATTTCGATTTATATTATCGGACAATGAAGTTTCTAGCTGAAGTTTTATATCAATTCTGACATCCACCGGAGTGGCCTCGTTAGCATGCCAAGAAAGTTGTGTAAGTTGCCATTTTAAGCAACGGCTCAGGAAACACAAACGGTTTTCTTTGAATAAAAGAGGCAGTAGTGATACATAGAAGAGCGGTAGGATTGACTTGGTCGGTTCTTAAATTTTGATCGTTTTTAATGCATCTCGATGTTCATTTTACAATTATCTAAACCGAAAGATGAACGAAAACTGCTAATCTATCCTAGATGGCCTGGATTGAATCTCGGTGGTAAAACAACAATAATAAAATATCGTCTACCTAAGCAAGCTACTCGGTTAAGTTAATTCCTGAAAGAACTATTGTTTACATCCTGAATGCGTCGACGAATATAACTGATTATATTAACTATTGCAGAATTGTTTAAATCAATATAGCGATATTGATGTAAAAATCGGTCCCATTATATACATAGATTTATCAGTGTCATCATCATGTCCAGCCACACAAAAGTCCAGTGACTAATGTTTCACTGCCATATAACCATAAGGAGTGAAAAAAAGTATATAAGTGAATTTAGACAAATTATTATTGAGATTTACGAGAGAGGGAGAGGGGTAGAGAGAGAAGGAAAACCTTGCTACTATGAGTAAATTTATCAGGATAACTCACAGAAATGAGGCAAACTAAACCTCTCCACAACACCATTATAGCCAAGTTAGCATTCGGGCAAGGCGACATCAACAATACAGCTTCCTTGCGGATTTCACTGTATCACTTCATAAACAAACCAAACCTCGCATCTAACTTTGCCCTACCAAGAAAAGAAAGTTACGGAGATGATTCTACTAGACATCTGCAACAAGATCGCCACTGAGCTCGATTCGATGCCATATCGCTAAGGTTTTTCTAACCAAGAACTGTGATACGCACGAGGACCCCATCCAGGCAGACGAGTGGGTCCTATACTACCCAATTTGGATGAAAGTGACTTTAATTATTTCTGCCATGTCAAAATCTGCCCATCTTGTTTCTTACGCCAATTTAGTGCTGGATGAGAGAACAGAGCTCTATTGGGCAACCGAAATGAGGGCATACGCAAAACGTGACCGAGCCAACGAAGTTGATGGAGCCTTATTCGTTTTTCAAACGACGAGCACTTATTGTCAGATCCAAAAATACGTCTTCGGATGTCAACGTTAGTTATTCGTTGTTCGTAACCAACATGTGCTATACTTCTCAACAACGATGATTGAATGCCTGTAAGCGTCTCAGATCATCAACTCTAAGAGGCCAAATTTCACTAGCGTATAGTAAGACTGCGCGTACAGATGCATTGTAAACACGACCTTTAAGGCAAGGTGAAATATTCGCGTTTCTCCATAAATGACGAAGGTTCGAGAAAGCTACTCTAGCTTTCGCGATCCGTACTCCCACCTCGTCGGACATATTGCCTATGTTATTGATAGAGCTCCCAAGATATGTAAACCTGTCGACTATGTCAAGATCTTCATTCTGCAGTCGCAACGTTGGAGTGGTGGGTGATCCTGTAACAGTATCTTACATTTAGAGGGTGCGAATTTCATACCGAAAGAAGGAACAACGTCTGTTAATCTATTTAAGGTGGTCTGGGCAGCATGCTGATTGTCGAATAATAGTACGATATCGTCCGCATAGTCAAGATCAACTAGTTTATCTCCCGGGAGAACTTCAACTCCAGCATTCGGAATGTGCAGATGAGTGTTGTTCATAAAAGCATCGGTTACAAAATTAAACAAAAAGTGGGAAAGTGGACAACCTTGACGAACACCACTGCTGGTTGTAAAGTTATGCGTTAATTCATTGTAGACCTTAACGCGACCAGAAGTATTTGTGTAGAGAGCTCGTATAATATTAACAAATTTAGTGGGCACACCACTTTTCGACAAGATATGGAATAAAACATTGCGATCCACCGAATCAAATGCACCCTTGAAGTCTAGAAAGACGACTATTGTGGGACGGTGATATAAATGTCTCTGTTCGAGAACTTGCCTTAACGTGAAAATATTATCTATACAACCTCGTCCTGCGCGGAATCAGGCCTGTTCTTCTCTTGTATGTGATTCACGTGAAGCGCTAAGACGACGTAGGATAATCGAAGCAAATAACCTTGATACGACCGGAGTCAGACGTATACCACGATGGTTATCGCACGAATTACGATTGCCTTTTTTGAAGATGGGAATGATGATCGACTCATTCGCGTCAAGTGGTACGGTTTCCTCATTCCATATAGTATGAAAAAGTTTGGTCAACGCTCCTGAAATTATATCACCACCATCCTTAAACAATCCCGGAAGTAAATCACCAGGGCCTGCGGCTTTGCGGCGCTTAAGAGATAGGATTGCATCGCGTACTTCTAACTCGGATGGTTCTTCGGGACTAACATACCACA
Organism: Eudiplozoon nipponicum; assembly: GCA_029291075.1. NCBI lineage: Eukaryota > Metazoa > Platyhelminthes > Monogenea > Mazocraeidea > Diplozoidae > Eudiplozoon > Eudiplozoon nipponicum. Next base: position 50,626 of record JAQBSW010003426.1, on the reverse strand, counting down.
CTGTTGATGCAGACATGCTTTCGAGAATCGGAACTGACGCGGGTGGCCAAGAAAATTTATCTCTAAAGTGTTCAGCCCACCTGTTAAGACGACTTATTTTATCGGTTATTAATTCGTTTTTACTATCATTTATAGTTTCGCTAACTTTTAACTTTCTCGGACCTGATGCGCGGATAAGTTGGAACAAACAGCGACTATTACTTGACGCGAAAGCTACTTCCATTTCTTCAGCCTTTCTGTTCCAAAAGTTTTCGAGATCGCCTTTTAGATTGCGTTTAAGTTGGCGTCTTATATTGCGACGGGTATTATTATGAGTCGAGCCAGGTGGAATTTGGCGCCTTATTTCGAGTATCTCCATAGATTTTACAGAGAGCCAGTGATTATTTCTACAGGGGCCTGCTATGCCACATACAGTATTACCTGCATTGTGCATAGTGGAACTTATCTTGGACCAAAGTATATTCGGATTTTCGCTATTCAGACCAGTTAGATTAGCCTTTAGAATACTTTCATAGTTTTGTCGGAAGGACGGTTGTTCGAGTTTACCTACATCAATTTGGGGATTATTCTCAACTATTTTCCCGGAAAATTTTAGAGCAAATCTACAACGGATAAGTGCATGGTCCGAGTCGACATAATTGTTCCAAAAAGAACGACAATCCTGGATGCAACCACGCCATCTATAACTAATTGCTACATGATCTATTTGAGTCCACCGTTGACCGGGTGCTGGAGGACGCCATGTAGCACTTCGTTTAACACTACGTCTGAAATTTGTACTACTTAAATATAGTCTATGTTCAGCGCAGCTATCCAAAAGCCGTTCACCATTATCATTGCGAGTCGAGCCTAGAGTGTATCTTCCACCTAAATGAAATTCTGTGTTACTTAAGCGACCAACTTGAGCATTCATGTCACCCATAACCAGAATTATATCCGAAATTCGTGCTTTACTTAGTAAGGAGCTTAATTCGGAGTAAAAAGCGTCCTTGCTTTCTTCTGTGCTGCAATCAGTAGGAGCATATGCAGATACAACGAAGAGGCAACGATGATAACGGTTTTTTGCTTTGATTTTAGATGTATTTAAACGTGCCGCACACAATCGACTATTTAAAGGGATCCATTCAATTAAGCAAGCTTCAACTCGCGCGCTAAGGGCAATACCAACGCCCCATTTACCGGCTTGAGAGGACTCTGTGGAACCAGATGTTCAAAGCCAATAACGCGTAGATAGGGATGGTGCAACTAGTTCTGTAATACACGTAGGATCCTGTATTCTGGTTTCAGATACGCAACATATGTCGATTTCTAATTTATCCAACGTACGAGCAAGAGATTCTTGCTGTCCAAGTTGTTTTAATGTTCGCACATTAAATGCGCCTACGTTAAAACCTAACTTAGGTTTAATGAATGATCGTCTACTAGAACCATTTTCGATATTTGGCAACCTAGTATTGGGCTCAGTGTTATGATCTAAACCAACCATATTTATAGTATCTAAAAGAGTGTTATTGTTAGATTGAGAAGAGGAAGAGGAAGGAAAGGAGGCAGAATCGGAGATAGAGTTGCCTGCAGTAGCCTGTTTTCGCTTATCCACCCTGCACGGCTCAGCAGATAAGGCGACCTTTTTATACTGCACGACGGCCGATACAGTATGTAATTATTGTAAGTTGTACTTGTCATGGATATATGTGGACTGTAAAAGAACACTAGGTCGCCCATTCCTAGTGATGGTTTTTATTCTGAGTTTTCCTTCTCCTAGATAGTCTGCCAACCAAGGTTGATCAGCACTATCTGCCCGGATGTCATTGGCCAGAGTTTCCTTCAGCAGCCGAAACTTGTCCTTCACGTCTGGAACGCTTGCTCTCATTCCGTCATTACACATTTAACAAAAAGTTAAAGTGCAGTTAGACCAAACTCGAGGCTTCACATGAAACGGGATGATGGTTGTCCCTTTATAGCCCGGCAAGGTTCATGCTACCAATCCCGGGTCGACTATCAGTGTAAACTAAGGATTGTATAATATACAAAAGGCAATTCATCCAGTAGACCGGTTTCGTCTTTATTGAGAACTCTTCACGTACCACTATAAATTTTCCGTGGACAGGACTCGAACCTGAGCACGTATGCTTCGGAATCTGCTGCTATAACCGATGAGTCACTCTGCCGCGGCAGGGTGGCTAACCAGAGTGAAGAAAGGGGAAAGTATTTCACACGAAATTGCTCGTAGCAAATTGTTCGAAAATTAATTGTATACTCTGATGTGAAGAGCTCTTATAATACGTCGATATTTAATGGGGATGTCATTACTGGATAGAATACAAATGAATTTAGTGCAGTTCCATCAGTAATAGGCAATGACGATTTTTGACACATTTTTTACATTTTGTTTTCGCATAATTAGTCTAATTAAAGATATTGGTAAACTTTCACTAATGTAGAACGCTAATTTACAAAAACCGGCTAGAGTTAGAAACATTAAATAAAATCTTATCCCTTGATCATCACAGCCTCTTGATGATTTGTTACCGGTATAATTAAATTTTGGTGGCGATAATCTGTAGGGCTATGATTAATGTGTGATAACCATTATAGTATAAGCTTGATTATTTACTTCGATACTTCGTCTAAGCGCTTCGCGTGATTTACATTCTAGAAGAGAATGCTGAATTCTGACTATGACGAGGTTATGAAAGTCATATTTTCACCTTGAAGCAAAGGCGTGAACAGCTAAAACTATTTCGTCATCTCATAATAGCCGTCTTTTTATATTTGAAGACTGCATTCGACAAAGTGGATCGCAACGCTCTATTCGATATTCTGTCGAAACGTGGTATTCTAGCTAAATTTGGAAATATTTAGCGAGGTCTCAACACAAACACACCTTGTCGCGTAGAGGCTACAATAAAATATTGCACAACCTTGCAAGTGAAATCTGTTACTTCAGAGTAGAAAGTCTTAGATACTTAGTCATTCTACCACAATTGTTTTAAAGCATACCAAGTGTGGGATATGAACAAAAAATAAGCAATACTGATATCTAAATGAAAATCGTTAGACAAATTAGGCACCATCCGTTGCGCTGGCTTGGTCATGTTTTACGTATGTATTTAAATCGTTTAATCATTAAAACGTTATTTTATCAGCCAGCGCCAGATTGGTGTAATGAATAAGAAATACAGACTTTGACATTGATTCAAACCAATGTTGCGATTTTCCTATTAAAACCTGATCCATTATGTTCATATATTTGTTAGCATAAACTAAGAATTGTACAGTGTAGAAAAGGCAATTCATCCAGTATACTGGTTTCGTCCTTATCGGGAACTCTTCACGTACTGTCCAGAATTTGCCGCGAACAGGGCTCGAAGCAGGGCACATCTGCTTCGGAATCTGTTGCTCCAACCACTGAGTCACCCTGCCACACGCTTCAAAATTTTCAGTTATGTATTAACTAATGTTTCTTGATTAGCCTTTCCCTTCGGTGGAGCTTATATGACATATCACTAGACAAGAATTTGTCATTGTAGAATAGACACCACACTAATATGGAACTCATATGATGTGCATGAAGATGAGAGTGATAATCGACCCATTCCATGCAATAAGCAAGTTCGCCTCTTTTTATTGAACACGAGAGAGTTAGTGTGCTTTGAATTTCGTCGCCTGAATTCTTTACTTAGTTTAATGGCAGGTCATCGAGACATGCAGATTTGTGACGTGTACGAGTTTTAATTTTAGTCCGTATTTATTACTAAGATGGTGGTTAAAGATTAGCGTTGCACACTGTTGATATAAGCATACTTTCGGGGATTGCTATTGTTGCCAGGTGACCAAGATAATGGATCTTTCAACGTTTTGGATCTACGATCGGTACGACAAATTTAATCGGTTATACGATTATTGTTACGTCCACTTACCGTCTGGCTAGCTGTTAACTTTCTCAGACTTATTGGGCAAATAGGTTTGAAAAAATTATTTATTTCGTTGGAACACTCCTATCTCCTTCACCTTTCTAGTTGAAAACTATTAAAGATAATTGAGACGGGGCTTGATTTAAAGTTTATTAGATGTACAAGACTTGCTATAAACTGCGCTAGCGGTAGTTTTATGTCCTAGTTCTTGATTAAATTACCAGTGACACGATAACTTAATCTACGGGAGCTTGCAATATAAAATACTGAAGTAACTAAACAGCGAATGGTACGACGGTGTCAACCATGTCTCGATGGCCGATCGTACATGGGCTAACGGGGCTATGGCGGTGGTGTCACCAGGGCGTGGTGGATTTCCGACCGGCAATCGGATCTCCTATAAAATACCACATGAGCCCGACGACGGCACCATGACTCGGCGTGTGTTCCCCGCCACAAAAGGGTTCAACAGCCACAGGATTACATGGACTCCTGGACAGTACCCGTACTTCCGAATGGCGAATGAGCTCTAAACAGCCACCGGCAACCATACAACTTACTGCTGCCTTGCAGACTGCGCTTGGATGTGCAAAGGCTAGAGGTGCGTCCTCGATCAAAAAGCCGAGTGGTGAGGGGACACCACTTGTACCAAATTCCCAAGAAACTCCATGAAATCAATGGAGCCGGCTTATCCTCCAAAAGGAGTCAGCCGCAGTAAAGTAAAGTAGATCTTATTTTGGTCCATAATTTGTTCTAATTTGCAATATGAAGGTCAGACAATTTCCATTATATTTAAAGCTTTGTAAGAGCGCAGTTTTGTTACGAAATTTAAGTTTTCTAACCTTTACTATAGTGTGGTTCGTGAAACTAAAGAGGAAATTATTGAAAGGCTGAAGCATTCGCCTCATAATTAACCGCCAAAATCAATCAACTTCTTTATTAATTGTGCATTAGGTGTTGTGTAGCTAGTAAAAATTAGTTCGAATATGATTAGATGGGTGAGCCTAAGTCATCGTGAAAGAAAAGTATGATCTCATGTATATGTGCGTTTCATGCTTACTGGCGACTCATCAGTACAAGCCGGTAATACACTCTATACCAATTTAATATTTGGTCGAAGTGATGTTCGTCAAGGTTGTCCACTTTCCCCATTTTTGTTTAATTTTGTAATCGATGCTATTATGAACAACACTCTCTCACACATTCAGGACTCTGGAGTTGAAGTTCTCCCGCGCGATAACCTAGTCGATCCTGACTATGCGAACGATATCGTACTATTATTCGACAATCAGCATGCTGTCCAGGCTACCTTGAATAGATTAACAGACATTGGTCCGTCTTTCGGTATGAAATTCGCACCCTCTAAATGTAAAATACTGTTACAGGATCACCCACAACTCACACCAGCGTTGCGACTGCAGAATGAAGATCTAGACATAGTCGACAGGTTTACATATCTTGGGAGCTCTTTCAATAACGTAGGCAATATATCCGACGAGGTGAGAATACGGATCGCGAAAGCTAGAATAGCTTTCTCGAACCTTCGTCATTTATGAAGAAACGCGAATATTTCACTTTGCCTTAAAGGTCGTGTTTACAATGCATCTGTACGCTCAAGTTTACTATACGCTAGTGAAACTTGGCCTCTTAGAGTTGATGATCTGAGACGCTTACAGGCATTCGATCATCGTTGTTTAAGAAGTATAGCACATGTTGGTTATCAACAACGAATAACTAACGTTGAAATCCGTAGACGTATTTTTGGATCTGACAATAAGTGCTCGTCGTTAGAAAAACAAATAAGGCTCCATCACGTTTTGCGTATGCCCTCATTTCGATTGCCCAATAGAGCTCTGTTCTCTCATCCAGCACCAAATTAGCGTAAGAAACAAGGTGAGCAGATTTTGACATGGCAGAAACAATTAAAGTCACTTACATCCAAATTGGGTAGTATAGGATCCACTCGTCTGCCAGGATGGGGTCCTCGTGCACATCACAGTTCTTGGTTGGAAACCCTTAGCGATATGGCAGCGAATCGAGCTCAGTGGCGATCTTGTTGCAGATGCCTAGTAGAATCATCTTCGTAACTTTCTTTTCTTAGTAGGGCAAAGTTAGCTGCGATGTTCGGTTTGTTTATGACGTGATACGGTGAAATCCGCAAGGAAGCTGTGTTGCTGATGTCGCCTTGCCCGAATGCTAACTTGGCCATAATGGTGTCGTGGAGAGTTTTAGTTTTCCTCATTTCTGTGAGTTATCCTGATAAATTTACTCATAGTAGCAAGGTATTCCTTCTCTCTCTTCCTCTCTCTCTTTCTCTCGTAAATCTCACTAATAATTTGTCTAAATTCACTTATATACTTTTTTCACTCCTTATGGTTAGATGGCAGTGAAACATTAGTTACTTTTGACTTTTGTATGGCTGGACATGATGATAATGATGAATATTTGGTCAAGAAATGTGGGTCGCATGGACGGTAAGCACGAAACGCATATGGACATGAAATTATACCTTTCGTTTATACTAACTTTTGTTTGTCCTTTTGGTCAAATTTGAACTAAATTGTTACTAGGTTCGCGATACATAATACACAATTACATATATATTAATTCTACATAACAAACGGCGTATACGTTTATTACATAATTTTTATTGTAACTTACAGGCTGCGTTCCAGTTGTTTTGCTCGTTGGAGTTATATCGGATGCTACTGGCGGCCTCCTTCTTCGAGCCACTGTACATCACAAGTTTTAAAAGACAAACTATTATATAAATTTATTTTTAATTAAAATTGCGATCTTGATATAAACACCGGACCCATTATGTACATACATTTTCACTATAAACTAAGTATTGTGTTGCCGCGTCAAATTCTGGGAGAAGAAGCTGACATTTTTACAGTGAGGCTCTCGCTTATGGGAGAAGAGTTTTGCATTCCTGGAAATGAAAATCATATAGTAAAAAAATCAACTTTCGAATTATTAATCAATCAGTTATCTGATTTAAATGCGATTAATGATGACAGTTAACGAAGCTTCAAAGCTAAGATTGTCGACATTGGCTATTAATAACCAAATTAGTCACAATCAACGAAATTTCATTTGAGTAAAGCTCGCCTGAAGTCTTTGCTCCAATTGGCCCAAGGTCGTGACTTGATTATTCATTCACCAGACAAATGTTCTGGCTTGGTCGTTCATAGGTGAATGGCTTGATTCATTGGCCGAAATTTGAAGTTCATGCTAAGAGGTAGGCAATTAAAAAATCTAAGAGGGTTGTTTAGGCGGAATTATCCTATTTGTTACAGAATAGACTGATCAGATATGCGGAGTACAAGCAAATTAGGCCGGGAGTTCTTTGATGTTGATCATGGAAATTCGAAACGCGTCATTGCGCAGGACTGGAGTATTGTGACCACAGTTTATTTTGAAAATGCTGATTACTTGTCCTCCAAGTTGAGGTAAATCGGGCTATATTTCATCTCCGTAGAAATGGGTGAATGTGTGTTTTATTCCAGCTAAGACTTAACATTGAATTTAATTACTATGCGACAGTGAAGAATCGGTTCCAAAATGCTGTTGTATTGCTGTGCTATCTGTTTATTTAGTACGGTTTGTGATTACATCAATAGTGACTGGATTCGAAGAACATGCAAATACGGCACGAATTTAAATACGTATGGTGCGGTTACTTACATAGCTGGATAAACTTATTTGCGATTTCAATCGCTTAATCACTCTGCACCGGACTCTCAGTAACCAAGATGCACTTGGATTGGCGAAAGTTTGCGGGAGTCTAGTGTGAAAAAGGGTTGATGTGTGAGACGGTAATAATTCTTTATTGTCATCGCCCGATAGAGAGTCATTCCCGTATTCTCAATAGAGGTGTTGCTGATGCTGTTAGTGACGATAAGCTACCTATTACTCATTCTAATATCACTACTTCAATGAAGATATATACTACTACTAATACAACTCGTAGTAATACTATCACGACTACTACTGCTACTACTAGTAATAATAATATGAAAAATTATATTATTATTATTAAAATTGCTGCTGCTTCTATTACTACTACTTTCAGAGTTACTACTTACACAGCTACTACTACTACTACTACAACAATTGATAATTCCTCTTCTGCTATTACTATTACCAAAAATACTTATAATAATAGTTTTACTTCGACTACTAATGCTACTTCTTCTAATACTACTACTGTTACTAATACTATCGATACTACAACCAATAATTTTGCTACTGATATTAATTTTACTACTAATGCCGCCAATGCTACTATTACTTTTTATACTCCTACTAGTACTACTACTATTACTAATACCAGTACTAATACTGCATCTTTTTCTACTATTACCACTACTATTATTATTACTTTTACTACTGCTGCTACGTTTACTATTCCTTCTGCTGATGTTACAACTACTAATAATGCTACTAATACTAATACTACTAACACCACCAATGTTACTACTTCTACTTCTACTCATGATAACAATGGTAATGATTTTACTTCTACTGCTGCTAGTACTAATACTATTGCTATTAACATTACTTCTAATACTAATAGTATTGCTACTACTACTAATAATTTTATTACTATTACTAGTACTAATTCTGTCACTACTACTGCTACTAATACTACTACTACCACTACTACTGATTCTATCACTAATACCTCTTTATAATATATTTTCTCACTATTACTCGAACTACTTCTGCTAATATTGGTACTACTATCTATACCACTGATGCTACTCATACTATTAATACTACTGGTACCACTAACACCAATACATTTACTATTACTACTACTACTACTACTACTACTACTACTACTACTACTACCATTATTACCACTGTTACTGTTGTTGCTACCACTACTTCTACCATGTCTACTACTAATAATAACTTCGCTACTACCAATACCAATACTACTACTTCTAATACTACCTTTTCTGCTGTTACTACTAGTGCTTTTTCTACCACTAATAATCTTGATAATTCTACTACTAATACGTCCGTTACTTCCATTACCGCTTTTACTACCACTATTACTCATTGCACTACTACTACTAATACTACTTCTAATACTAACAATTTCGCTACCACTAATTTTACTAATAATACTTCTGCTACTTTTACTACTCACACTGATACTTATACAGCCACCACCACAACTAATACCTTTCTACTAATAATACTACTGCTACTACTAATAATAATAACAATACCTTTGCTACTACTTCTAATAATTTTGCCACTAATATTACTATTACTACTGCCGATACTACTAGAACTTCTACTACTACTACTACTAATACTACAAACAATGCTGCTGCTATGACTAATACCGGTATTACTACTACTAATTTTTCTACTGTCCATCTATTACCACTACTACTAGTAGTAGTAATTATACTTCTACTAATGCTTTTAATACAACTACAGATGTTGCTTCTTCTACTGCTACGAATACGAGGTTTACTTTTACTACCACTACTCCTGATACTACTATTACTAATACTACTCGGATTGCTACTACCACTACTAGTACTACTATTAGCACAAATACTATTACTAATCTTGCTGCTAATACTTCTATTGCTGCTGCTGTTATTATCACGACTACGACTTAGAATACTTCTACTTTTATCACTATTACTATTACTACTATCACTACTACTTATGTATAAGTAATACTACTTCTAATGCTATTACTTAAAGTTCTGCTGCTAACGCTCGAATTATTACTTAACCTGCTGCCGCTACTACCACTACTACTACTACTACTTTTGCTGCTGTTGTTACTACTACTTCTTTCACGAATTATTCTACTAATAATAATTTTGCTACCACCAATACCTCCATTAATTATACTACTAATTTTAATATTATTGGTGCTATTAATACTACTGCTACTTCTATTTCCCCTAGTACTAATCTTTTCGTTATCAATAATACTAATACTTATACTACAAGTACTGCTACTACTACCATTGTTATTACTAACTATGATGCTACTGCTTCTACTAAAAAACAGTGGTTTTGTTACTACTGCTTTTGCTATTGATATTCTTACTACTACTTTTACTCCTGCTGCTGTGGCTGCTATTACTTTTGCTATTTTAACCACTACTAACAGGACTTTACTACTATTAGTGCCCTCATTACTACTATCGCTACTAGTCCTTCGGCTAATACAAGAAATACTGCTGCTATCAATACTAATACAACAGCCGCTAGTACTACTACTACTACTACTGCTTCTGCTACTACTAATACTAATAAGACTACGAAGACTACAACTTATACTGCTTTAAATAATGCAAATACTACTAGTTACGAACCGAATGCTGCTGGCATATTATACTGGTAGATCACTGGTGAATTGTGGTGATCAGCGCCTGTTAAATCCCCATAATTTGCTTCCTCGTCCTTTTGCAGACTCGACCTCATTGTCATACCTCTATATTGTTGGCTCATTCTCTCTCACTATAGGTAACATTCATTAAATCCGGATAGAATAACTGCCTTTCGTTTCAGATAGGGTAGTCAAGATGAACATTGTGGCTTTTGTTATACGATTTAGATACGATAATACAAAACATTGTTAACTTATCCTTTGAAGCGATATATATATATATATATATATATATATATATATATATATATATATATATATATATATATATATATAGTTTTTTGGTGAGTGTTTTCATGTGTTCCATGCATATGCATATATAGAGTTTAGTTACTGAGACAAATGCGCTGATTAAAACTTTTGGTGATTTTAAAAACAAAAAATATTACTAGTACTGTTTCGGAACGAGGTTACTACATTTTCGTAAATCTGCTATTGTAAGAATCTTACTGTGTACGTGTTATTAAAGGTCTGAGGATGGTGTGGGGAAGACCAAACCGAAACGTTGCCAGTCATCGAAGATTAGATCGGACCTCATTTCCAGTGGTTAGTATGAACGACGCTAAAGCCTTCGGAAGGATGTAACGAATCCGCACCCAGCCTGAGGGAAGACGAAACGGATGCGTATGTGGAAATGCGGATCAAACGGATCTTTGTTAAACTGATAGTACAAAACGACAACCCGCGAACTCAAATCGGGGAGATTCAACAATTGTTGACTTATACAGCCTCATAGATTCGCAGAAAGTCATTTCGGTTACTATCTGCATAATTAATTAAATCAAAATAACAGTTCACATTAAAACACACGAAGTATAGTTTGGTATTCAAAAAAGTTTAAACCTTAGAAGCTTAATTAAACGGTTTCTAACATAATTATCACCTAAGACATTATGTTAATTAATTATGGCGTTAATTAAAACGGTGCTTAGCCCAAAGTTCGAACAGGAAAACATAATCAACAACAATGTCCGTGAATGGTCTAAACTAAAATCGCATAAGAAGTCTGCAGGATAATGATTGATCAGGCGCTCGACCAGTTATGTATCTTCTCTACAATAACGATGATTTACTTATGCAGTCAGCTCTTTATTGTTGCACTACTACACGAATAATCGTTAAATTCATAATGTTAGCATTAAATGAACACTAGGTCACCCCTTATTAGTGGAAAGTTGAGAAATTTTATCTGATTTCGCCTCATTGTCCTTCTTATAATCAGATAATATAGCATCAGTCTAGCATTACTATTTGAGCTCAATAAGGTTGAAAGACACAAAATCAATTTCGCCAACATTAGGGTTGTGCTTAGGGCCCACCTGTCATTTAGCCGGAATTTTCCTGATTCAGGGAATGCGCAAAAAATCTAGAATATCATTATGATCGGAAATGAACGAAATCATAGATATAACTTATAGAATTTTAAGGAAACTACAGTGACTTAATCCTTGGTATCCAGTTGTACCTTTTGATATCTTATTAACGTGGTCACTAGCTATAACTTACGTTTACACAATTAACTGTTCCATGGCTATATAACCATAAGAAATATAACAAAACACGAACAATTATATAAGCGTACTAATAATGTCAATAATAATAATTAAGCAAACGAAATATTAAAGGAGATCGATTTACTTGGGTGAGGATCTAATGAATGAGTATATTTACATGGATAGCACCACAGAGATACGACAAACTAAACCTCTGTATGCACCATTATGGCCAAGTCAACTTTAAAGCAAGGCAACATAGGCAATCAGCCATATATGGCTCCTGTATGAAGACAGGCCGACCATAGCTGGTTGTATCAGCTGCTTAATTACGAACCTCGCTTTTGACAAATGGGGTTTACTTAGCTGGGGTTGATCTTTTTAATTACTTAAAAAAAAACTATTCCTATATTTTTTGTGAGTGTGTATAAACAATTCAATATATAATCATGCCGTCTTAACGTGCTCTATAGTTATAATTCTCTGTTCATTTTACAGCTTGGACTAACCACCAGTTTGTTGCCACAACCAATGCGTAATTTGACGCCGGTTGTCACTGGTCTTACTGAGGTGCCAGACACAGTGTTCTTGGCCGACAATCGAATTGATCTTGATGCAATTGTCTCGCGTATTGATGAATCAGCGTCTCGTCTATCTCAGTTGGCCGCAATTTTGGAGTTTCAGCCTGTTGCTGCTGCTGGCCAGAACGATCTGCAGCGCATGCAAGATCAAAGGACGACCCTAATGTCACTGTCAACAACAGCTGACGAAAAATCAGATATGCAATCAAAGTTTTCCAGAAGCCTTTCGGTTTCGAGACAAATTGAGATCGATTCAGCTGATATTTCCTCCTGGCAAGGACACCAGCTTGCGTTGATTGGTGACAAACAAGTTTGGCGTCCACTGCCAAATGCATTCGTGCCTGTAGGACCGGGTTTACCTAGTAGGTCAGATTATGTGGATAGATTACACTCATCTGGTTCTTCTGCATGCGATGATAGCGCTAGAGATCGTATACACATTGGAGAGGTATTTTTAAAATTTATTGTCAATTCCAACTTATAATATAATTTTATTTTAATACAAAATATCTAGATATCTTTTTTAGAATGTTTCCAGCCAGTGTTGCATAATTTATCCAATGGAGAGTTTTAAGATCGGAAAATGCAGTTGACTGTCACCTTCGAAGTAATCGAAAGCATTCAAAAAACACGTTTACATGAGATTATGCCATTTTTTCCTGCTGATTTCAGCATATTTTGCCGGTCTTATTTGAACCAACTTGGTAATAAGTAATTGTGTATTAGGTGTGCGCACCTAGTAACAAAAATTAGTTCAAATATGACCAGAAGGATAAACCAAAGCAGCATGAACGAAACGTATAATCTCGTACAAATTCGTTTCGACTCATCAGTAGGAGCCGGTATTACGACCTATACTCACTATGTATTTGTTGAGGAATGTGGGACAATTGGAAAATACAGTCTCCTATACGAATCTGTATAGCAGCAGTAGTGGAGCCAACTTCATGTAACGTCTTCGACAAATGCGACTTCAAGCCAACTCATATATATATATATATGTATATATATATATATATATATATATATATATATATATATATATATATACCAACTGTAAGGCTACCAACTCTATGGTTGTTGTGTTGATACATGATATCAACAATATGGTTGCTGAATAGTTACATGGTACCTATTCCACCAGATTCCTCATTCAAATATGTAGTTGGTATAGGGCGCAGTATGGGCTCCTACTGTTGAGTTGCCAGTAAGCACGAAACGAATATGCACATTAGATTATACCTTCCGTTCATGTCGTTTTGGTTTCTTCTTTGGTCATATTTGAACTAATTTGTTTCAAAACACATAATACTCAGTTGCATATACGTTAATTCTTCTCACAAACAGTGTCTGTTTTGTATTAAGTACTCTATATAGTAAATATAAAGGTATTTATTACGCCATATTGCAATAATCATTACTTAGTTTATTTAACCGTTATTGAGGTAATTCTGTTTAATTTTTTGCTGTGTAAATAAAACAAGGCGCTCTACGATCAAGTTGTTCCTTTAGCACGAGATCGCTTGTTAGCAATGTTGCATTTCGGGTTGGCTAGATATGCATTTCAGCAGCGTTTCATGGATAGAGCCCAGAATCTCTTCCACATGTCACTACAATGCATGCGAAACTTAAAGGTGAGATGTTTTTTTTAATCACATATATCGATTATCACAATTAAAATAAATGTAAATCCGTTTAAAATGTATGTATGCACATATGTGGATTTTTTGCTCGAATGTATGTATGTATGCGTATATATATATATATATATATATATATATATATATATATATGTATATATATATATATATATATATATATATATATAAGTATATATACGCATGCATGCGTGTTTGTATGCATGTGTGTTTATATGCATACATATATGTATATTTCTATTACATCATCATCATCATCATCATCATCATCATCATCATCATCATCATGATTATCACCTCAGTAGTACAAAGTTCGTTATTAACAACGAGGAAAAAATTAAGAAGGAAGTGACAAAGATTGTAATATAGACAAAATTTGTCAAATTATATTGATTTATTAGGAGAATCTAATTAGTATGAGTTTATTCATCTAGATAACACACAGAAATAAGCCGAACTTAACCTCTACATAACTCATTATATCCAAGTCAGCTTTGAGGCGAAGTAACATCGGTAGTACAATTCCCTTGCAAATTTCACTGAATTGTGTCATAAACTCAGCCTTACCTAGTAGCTAACCTTGCCCCACTAAGAAAAGAACTTTACGAAGATGATTCTACTATAAATCTGCAACAAAATCTTCACTGAGCTCGACTCGATGCTGTATCGCGCCAGGGTTCTAACGAAGAAATATGATGCGCATTTGGAGAAAACCATGTTAGACGAGCGGATCCCACACTACCCAATTTGAATCTAGTCGACTTCCGCTGTTTCTTCCATGTCAAAATCTGTTTACCTTGTTTCTTACGCCAATTTAGCATTGGATGAGAGCGTAATGCTTTATTGGAAAATCGAATTGAAATCATACACAAAACGTTATCTATCGAAGAGCATTGTATAGTTTATATATATATAAATTCAAAACAAAAATATTACAGAAACGAAGCATCATTCAGGCACTGTTATCTTGTGGTTATGATTTAAGTTTTCTATTAAAATGGGACAGTCATGGTTTGGTTTTATACTTCTGTTTTCTTTTTGGTCTGGCATTGAATTCTGACCGTATTCATCGCTTCCTTAATCATTATTCTTTTCTTGATTATATAATTCTATTATGGTTATGCGGCAGCATGAAAGAGGAAGGAGAGAGAGAGAAAGAGAGAGAGAGAGAGAGAGCTGGTACATGATGTTGTACTGGCTCCTACAGGTGAGCCGCCACTATCTCGTAATGAATTTGTGTACAAGATTATGCCTTTATTAATGCTAGCTTTAGCATTCTATCTTAATCCTCTGTAAATGAAATTTTTATCAGGCTCACCATGCCTACTAAATTTTATGCACAACCTATCTTGCCGAGTAACGCTGTGTGAACCTATTCGCATTTATTTATTATTTATTGCCTTTAACTGTTGCAAATTTGAGTTTTTTATAATTCAAAATTATTTTTTGTAGCTTATTTATATTGAGGAAGTAGGCGCTACACCAAGTCTGATCGAAAGTTATCTGGCTGGCTGCTGCTCCTACATGAAAGCCCAAAGGGCAATGGACACCAGCGACGGTCTTTTGCCTTTGTCGTGTGCTTCAACGTTTAGCCATTTTGGTACGCTTAAAGATTTATTGGACTCTGAGGATTTTACTTTATCGACAAAGTCATCAACTCCTGTGACACACTTCACTGAGAACAGATCAAAAACTATTTGTACTGAGGCATCTGTGACCAAAAATTCTAGTGATTGTGTCGTACCGATCGATTCTACAATAAAAGGCGACAATTTGCTTTCTACACTACAAACAACTGATATTTCGACCCCGGCATCGCCTACACCGGAAGGCGAAGAAGAGGCAGCTGGATATACCAGAGAAAGTTGTGGCAAAGTAAAAGATATTTTTGGTGGTGCAAAATATCAAGAAATGGTTGGAGAGATTAAATTGGCCGGAATTCAAGTCAGTCAAATGAGCCAAGAGCAAAAGTTGGCACCTTTAATTGGGCAGTGTGGAGATCGATCAGGTACATCATTGGACTCTCCTTTATTATTATTATCATAGTCTTCGATGTTAGCTGGTATGTAACTCTGTTTATCTTAAGGTTACACCGTTACCAGTTCCCAGCTTTAATGCTAATCAATCATTTGGCAATATAAACAGTACAAATTATGGCATTATTGCCGTAAAAAACTATTGGCTGCTGTGAATTCTGAGTTATGAACAAAAGTCTACAGATTGAATGCGCCATGATTTGCTGCCTTGCCTTAAAGCTGACGACCATAATGTGGAGGTTTAGATTTCCTCACGTTTGTGAGTTATCTAGATAAATATATTCATAGTCTCTCGTAAATCGCACTAATAATTTGTGCCTAGATTATTATTTTTGTTGTTATAAATATTTTCTTGTTTTTTGGTTTGCTTCTTATGGTCATATGGCAGTGCAACATTAGTTACCATTGGCTTTTGTATGGCTGTGCATGATGATAATGTGTTTTCTCGTGAAATGTGTTTGGCAAGCGCATCCAAAGGTTTTTGTGTACTGAAGGTTCTGTGTGTTTGAAGGAATTTCGTTGTTGCGATACTGAATTAATTAAAATTACCTGATCTGCGTTTTGACTAACGCAGCTTTCATTGTTCCAGTAATTTTCTTTTTTCATAATATTTCGATCTACATTACCGTAGATCTTCATCAGATGCATTTCACGAAACAAATGAAGCTTCATTTGTTCATTTGGGAGCTCTATCAATAACTTAGGCAATATGTACAACGAGGTGAGAATACGAATCACGAAAGCTAGAGTAGCTTTCTCGAACCTTCGTCATTTATGGAGAAACGCGAATATTTCACTTTGCCTTAAAGGTCGTGTTTACAATGCATTTGTACGTGCAGTCTTAATATACACTAGTGAATCTTTGCCTCTTCGAGTTGATCATTTGAGACGCTTACAGGCATTCGATCATCGTTGTTTGAGAAGTATAGCACATGTTGGTTACCAACAACGAATAACTAACGTTGACATCCTTATAAGTATTTTTGGATCTGATAATAAGTGCTCAGTAAGCACGAAACGAATGTGCATGAGATTATACGTTCTGTTTATGCTGCCTTTGGTTTATCCTTCTGGTCACAACTGAACTAATTTGTTACTAGGTTCGCAAAACCTAATACATACTTGAATAAGTGCTCCTTGTTTGAAAAAAAATAAGGCTCCATCAACTTCGTTGGTTCGGTCACGTTTTGGCGTATGCTCTCATTTCGATTGCCCTGTAGAGTTCTGTTCTCTCGTCCTGCACCAAATTAGCGTAAGAAACATGGTAGGCAGATTTTGACATGGCAGAAACAATTGAAGTCACTTACATCCAAATTGGGTAGTATAGGACCCACTCGTCTGCCAGGATGGGATCCTCATGCGCATCATTGTTTTTGGTTAGAAACCCTTAGGGATATGGCATCGAATCGAGCTCAATGGCGATCTTGTTGCAGATGTCTAGGGGAATCATCTTCGTAACTTTATTTTCTTAGTAGAGCATAGTTAGCTGCGAGGCTTGATCTGTTTATGACGTGATTCTGTGAAAACCACAAGGAATCTGTATTGCTGATGTTGCCTTGCCAAAATGCTAACTTGGTCATAATGGTGTTGTGGCGAGGTTTAGTTGCCTCATTTTTGTGAGTTATCCTAATAAATTTACTCATAGTACATAGGTATTTCTTCTCTCTCTCTCTCTCTCTCTCTCGTAAATCTCAATAATAATTTGTCCGTTATATTATTTCTGCTTTAATTTATTTTTTTTCCACTCCTTATGGTTATATGGCAGTGAAACATTAGTCACTTTTGACTTTTGTATGGCTGGACATTATGATGATGGTGGTAATTTTCGCTTACTTGTCATGCACAACTCGGCAGGCAAAGCGATCAATTTTGTATTGCGCCACAGAAAATGTGGCGAGGAATATTTACAATTTTGTATCCATCATGACCATGCATTATCATTAAGGGAACACTAGGTTGTCAATGTCTTGTGGGGTAGATAGTTTAACTGCCGACTTTTCCATCTCCTACATGATGTGCCACCGAAGACGAACACAATTTTTTCGGAGCATTTACTTTTGAGGCACTGGTGGGCAAAATTTCATTTAGCAGCCGAAACTTGTTCTTCGTATCTTCTACGCTTTCTTATATTCAGTTACTATCCGTTTAAAATTTAACATTGACTACGCTGTAAAACCGAACTTCACATTAGATATAATGACTATATCGTGCCATTGCAAGAAGAGATTATGTTAATGTTGTCGGCCTGACTAGCTAGTGACCACCGGTACTCTAGTCCGAAATATCGAAATGTCTGCATAATTTCAGTATATCATACTGATGTAATGCTAATAAGTAGTAGTTGTAGTACTAGCAAAAACGAAAAACATTAGAAGTAATGGTAGTAGTAGCATCAGCAGCAGTAGTTGTAGGATTAGTAGTAGAAGTAGCAGTAATATAAGTAGTAAAAGTATAATTAGTAGTAGAAGTAATAGCAGAAGTAGTAGTAGTGTTAGTAATTGTGGTATTAATTTTATGTCTTTGCAATGGTGGTATGGGTAATAGGTCTTATTTTTTCTGGTTCTTACTTTCACGGAATTTGTTTTAAAATTTTCCATTTGTTTTAAACTAACCCATTGTATACGCTTCACGTATTATTTAATTGGTTCCATATACTAGGATACTTAGTTGTAATCAAAATCAGATTGGCTCAGTTGCAGATGTTCAGAAATATTTCTTATTCTCAATTTATTTGAACTTTAGCATAAATTGACATCCACCGTGTTGGTACTAATTGCCACTCGGAAACCATAGTGTTAGTACCATTACCTTTTTGGTACCATAAAAGTGGTATCGGGTACTGACACAATAGCCATAGTGTTTATATCTCTTACAGACTCGGTGTATATATTATATATAGTGAGTTAACTATGAAGTCGCATTGTCGAAAACTTAACATGAAGTTGGCTTCACTACTGCAGGTTTACTAATTGTGCAGGAAATTATACCGTCGTATTTTCCCACATTTCTCACCCAAATATGTAGTGTGTAAATGGCCAGTAATACTGGCTCTTACTGATGAGTCGTCAATAAGCACGAAACGAATGTGCACGAGATTATACTTTCCGTTCATGCTGTCTTTGGTCTATCCTTCTGTTCATATTTGAACTAATTTTTTACTAGGTGCGCAACACCTAATACACAATTTAATAGTTTATCTGTAATAAAAGTAAAATTAAGAGAAGTAATGGAATTGCAATTAATTGGATATCACTGGAAGTTTTATACTGGTTTTAGCGTGAATAACTGTAAGCCTTGCCCCAAAAGATATTTTTTTAAAACACACACACACACACACCACATATATATATATATATATATATATATATACACAACATACTTAAATACTTACATATATAAATATGTACTTACATACATAAATACATGCATACATATATGCATGCGTGCATGCATTGATGCATATGTGCATTTATGTATACATGCAGACGTACATGAACAGCGATACGAAAGCCATTAGTAACTAATGCTTAATTGACATTATGTTGGCGGAGGATATAGTTAGTAGGTATATATTTGGTTATATAAATTATAAGGTTAACTTGATCTCTTTACAAGACTATCATGCAAAAGTCAGCATTAAGGCAAGGCAATATCAGCTGTAAAATTGTATTGTACTATAAACACAAGCCAACCTTACAGCTAACTGTCCAACTATGCAAAGAAAGTTGCGAATAGGATTCTACTAGAAATCTGCAACAGTATCTTCAATGAGCACGACTCAGTGCCATATTGCGCAATGTTTCCAACCAAAAACTAATTCTCACCTTGACACAATCCTGTCAGGTGAGCGGGTTCCATATTACCCAATTTGAATGTAGCTAACTTTAGCTATTCCTGCCATTTTAAAATCTGTTTACCGTGTTTCTTAAGTCAATCTAGTGCTGGGTGAGAAAATAATATTCTACTGAACAATTAAATTGAAAGCGTACACAAAACGTGACCCAGCTTACACAGTTGATGAAGCCTTATATGTTTTTATAACAAGCAGCACTTGTTGGACGATCCAAAAGAACCTTTACGGATGTTAGCCTTTGTTATTCGCTTCTGGTAATCTACATCTGAAACAGCGGTGGCCGAATTACTGTAAGCGTCTAAAATCATCAAATTTAAATAGCCATGTCTCACTAGCTTATCATAAAACTGTACATATATATGAATTGTAAACAAGATTTGTAAGGCAGAATGAAAAGCTCGCGTTCCTACATAAATAGAAAAATTTAAAGAAAGTTACTCTAGCTTTCGCGATACTCATACTTACCTCGTCAAACATAATTTATGAGTTATTGATAGAGTGGCCAATGTATGTAGTTGCGGAGTGGGAGTGAGAATTGGGCTATCCTTTATAAATATCTTACATTTAGAGGGTGCGAATTACATACCGAAAGACGGAAAATCGAATATTAATCTGTTTAAAGTAATTTTAGCAGAATCTCGATTATCGAATAATAAAACAATATAATCTGCATAGTCAAGATCGACTAATCTTCTGCCGGGGAGAACTTTGATGTATAGAAGAGCGTTGTTCCTAACCGAAAATGTTACAAATCAAAACAAAATTGGGGATGTTGAAAAGTATTAACGAATACCACTGCCTGTAGTAATGTTGTGCCTTAAGCTGTTGTAGACCTTAACGCAACCATAAGTGTTAATATAGAGAGCGCGTACAATATTTACAAATTCATTGCGCTCGATTGGGTCAGATACAGTCTTGAGGTCTAGCTGGACGTCTATTGTGGGGCAGCGCTATACACGTCACTGTTCAGAAACTAGTCTTAAGCTAAAAATATTATCTGTACAACCTCGTTCTGAGTGGACTCCTGCTTATTCTTCTCTAGTTTGTAATTCGGCGTAAGATAATTGAAGCAAATAATTTCAATACAATTGGTGTCAGGCTTATTCAACAGTGGTTATCACCTCAAAATGCATTTCAATTTTTTGAATAGGAGTATAATGGTTGACACACTCCAAGCAAGCAGCACGGTATCTTATTTCAATATTTTGCGAAAAAGGTTAGTAAACACTCCATTAATTATATCGCGAACATCCTTGCATAAGCCCGGAATCAAATCATTGGGGTCAGCAGATTAGCGACTTTTAAGAGATGAGATTGCATTCTGAATCTCGAACTCTGATGATCTTTCGAAGTTAATGCTCCACACTGTTGATACAGGCTTACGCTCGGGGATCTGGAGTGACACAGTTGTTTTGTTAGATGGTTACTACTATCATTTATGATTTCGTTAACTTTTAATTTTCTTGGACATATTGCGTGAATAAGTAAAAAACATAGACTTTTAACTTATGCGAACGTTTCTTCAATCTCGTCAGCCTTTCTGGTTCCAAAGGGATTCGAAATCGACTTTTAGATTACCAAATTGGCGTCTTATATATATATATATATATATATATATATATATATATATATATATATATATATATATATATATATGTGTGTGTGTGTGTGTTTCCATACCACAAATATTATATAACTGTACGTGTATTATTATGCTTATTTACGAGAATCTCCATAGATTAAAAAAATTCAATAATTCGTTCTACGGGAGCCTATAATTCTACATAAAGTAATACCTTCTTTGTGCATAGTGGAACTTATCTTCGTCTAAGGTAAATTTTAACTTTCGCCTTCATGTTGCAGTAAATTTCGAATTTAAAATATTTCTAGTAGCCTTATTTTGCTTATCCATCCTGCACAACTCAGCAGATAAGGCGACCCTTTTTATCTTGTACGACAGCCAATACAGTATGGATTCATTATAATTCATTTTTTTCATGGTTATATTTAGGCTTTAACAGAATATTTTGTCGCCTATTCTTATTGGGGGTGATTTTTATTCAAATCTGTCCTTTTTGTGACAATCCGCCAGCCAAGGCTGATCTTCTCAGATGCCAATGGCCTGATTCCTTAATTAACAAAAACCTGCCCTTCGCGTCTGGCACGCTTGCTCTCTTTCAGTCACTACTCATGTAGTACTAAATGTTATTGCGTGATTTAACAAAACGCAAGGCTTCACATAAGACGGGATGATGGCTGTATCAAATTCGAGTCAACAAAGTTCATGTTATCGTTCCAGGTCTAACAAGCTAGTTCCCGGCGGTCGTCAGGTCGTAAATTTCTATGTTTAAGTACATACCACTGCATATGCATACAAACTTACACGTGTATTTCCATTCATAAAAGGTACATCTACCACATTATGGCTTCTGTTAGAACCCTGAGCTACTTTGGTAGAATAATTAAGGAATTTTTTTTCGACTAATCGGTAATCAACAAAGGCAGCAAGGAACTCTCTATGCGTAAAATTGCAAAAATATGTTCCGCTGAATATATGGTAACCTCACCAGTTGCCTTCTGTCTTGCTTTAACTGTAGGTATTACATGCAGTTTTGATATATGATGACAGGTCAAGATCGACGGTATCATTAAATTTTATTTTCAAAAGCAAGTTTAGCAGATATCTTTAATTTTCGAAAGAATAACGATGTTGCTGTGGGTATGACTAACTTGTACCGGTGGGTTATCAGACCGGAAATTTCTATTCATACGGGTCATTTAAATGGTGTTTTTTTAAACTTTTAGCAGTAAATCACTTAAATTCTAGGCTAATTAGCAGAAACATATTTGCCTTGCTTTAGGAGTTGGTTTGGGACATTCACGTGAAGGAGTTCATAAATTGCGTTTAACTCGTCATATATCGCTTCTTTGGTAAGTTATGCTTATTATTTCGATTAATTGCAGTGTACTTGTGCTGCTTCAGATGTTAGTTTCTTTTAACACTACTTTTTTGTAAATTTACGTCAACTTGGTGAATTTGGAAATTGCTATGTTACCGACTTGGCACAAATGGCTAAATCTTCATACCAACCAGCTCAGGACCAATTCGCTGTTCAACCAACTCATGTCGACACTGTTTCAGGAGTGATTCAATCACCAGAATCTCCAACAAAAAATTCTGACAACAATGAAGTCAATTTTGACAGTAAAATCCGGACTCAAATGGAGGAGAAGACACGGGACACTGATCTGCGTAGGCTGAGCCAGTCTATCAGAGATTCGGATATGCGAATAGAAACCGCTATCCATGGGTTTGCCACTATGCAGGATATAGACTTTCGCAAAATACCTATAGATAGACAAATCACCAATATTGATTCTATTAGTGATTCGACTGATTCTAATAATGTCACCAGATCGAATGGTGGAAAGTCTCCTATTTGTCTGCCGTCGATCTCTAGCGATACTACCAGTAATAAAGATGGTGCTCTGATTCCGGAGGAATTACGTGATAATCAGATAGTCTTTCTAACTGATGTTGACCTAAGGAAAAAAGAAAATACACCCGTTGTTGATCTGAACAAAGATATGGATCTCAGACAAGGCGAAACACAAGTGATGTGTGGATTGCGCGACATTGACTTCCGTGGTGTGCAGAAACTGACAAAAGATCGTAAATTTCTAGTTAATTCGGAAGAATATGGCGAACAATTGATGGATAGATCAGGCGAGTTAGAAAATGATGGTGACCTGAAAATAGCAAAAATTGGCAAGCACACGTCTAATAATGGTGTTGATGCGTATAGAAAAAACTTGGTTGGAGAGACAAGGCTGACTTTAGATCAAGGCGCTGTTGATAATAATGACTCTGATAATGATGATGACAATGGCATAAGGGGCGAAGAAAGAGAACTTGACTCCATTTCCTCTTCATCAGTAGATTTTACTAGAATACGGGTTTGTTGATATTTGCTTTTTTAAATTCATTTTTACTTATGCAATGTATAGAATAACTTGGTAAACGATCGTTTATCTGATAGGCATAGCGTGCCATGTAGCAAATTATTTTATTTATATTTAGTGGATTATGCTAATATATATATATATATATATATATATATATATTTATATATATTGAAATGAAAATTACACAAAGTATAAAAGGAAATTCATCAATTAGATATGTTTCGTCCTGATTGGGAACTCGTCGAGTATTTTCCATAATTTGTCCCGATCGGGACTTCGATCAGAGTCAATCTATAGGATATGAAACTGGGCACATTTGCTTCGCAGTCTCTGGCCATCAATTGTGCCACTCGTGCCGCATAGTACACCCAATTTGACGCGCTGTAACAACTTAAGTGTTTTGATTAGAATGGTAATCAAATAAAACCTATTTTGACCTGAAGTTCTAACTAACCACTTCCGATCTGTTATTATTGAACAGACATTATGCTGCTTGGGGAAATTTTCTGGAATTGAAGTTTGACGGACGGATTTTGATTATATGCTTATTCTGGACAGTACTTGTGAGTTCCCAATAAGAACGAAACCGGTCTACTGGATGAATTGCTTTTGCTACCTGATGCAATATTGAGTTTATACTGACAATAAAAAGATGATAAAAATCTTGCCATTAGAGGCCCAGCGCACATAGCCATATATATATATATATATATATATATATATATATATAATGCTATATTATTAACCATATATAACAGCCAAGTCCACTCCAGTGCACACGATTCACTATAATTATAGTACATCCGCTAAATTACACCTTACTAACTGCATATAAATTATTTCGTTTACTATATCAAATTCCTTATCGCGGTTTTTTAGTTTGATTTAATGTTAACTCTGTTCCTCTAATCCACGTTTATTGCTATTCAAGAAGGCCTCATTAAATATGGGGCGTAATGATTTTTACACAGATGTCACATTAATGACGTTCATTCCTGATTTTATTTCAATTGATTCCATAATCAACCTGGATAATCTATTTTGGTTACATAATGCAGTCCTTTTACAACCACACCTGTTTATCTGATGACCTTACTCCATTGAGTGCCTGGCTAGATCTAATCTATGACTATGTCTATGTTTGAATGCCGTTTTATGTTCCCCACTACGTACCTTTATTGGACGCATGGTTTCACCTATATATATGAGTTTATAATATATACAAGGTATCTCATAAGCGCCTGATGTGTTGAGGGATTCTTTTTTTCTTCATTATTAGGTAGCTTATTGCATATATTAAATGATTGTCTGAATGCGGTTCTTGTGTTTCGTTGCTAATGTTCTAATTTTCCTACTCAATCCGGAATCTGGTAGAACCAGTGCTCTGTGCTTATCTGAATTTGGCTTTTCTAAATCTCTTATCTGTTTTCGCGGTTTACTGTTCCATTAAATTTCCATAGTGTCTTGTTTATGATTTTATCAATTAATTTTGTCGAATAACCATTTATCCTCAATATTTGTTACAGTTTCTATTTCCCTATATTTGGAATCCACTATTTTAAGACTTCTTATTATGATAAAATTTAGAATGCTTATTTTCATCTCATGCGGGTGATCGGAGCAGAAATTCTGGAGGGTATCCGCATGAGTATTTTTTCTATAAATGCCTTTTTCTAGTATCTGATACGTTTGTTTTAATTTTAAATCTATTTGTCTTGTCTTTTTTTCAATTTAATTTGTAACTTACTTATTTGATTAGCTAAATACAGAAAATTCTTAAACTCAGCCCCATGATTCAAAATTAATAAAATGTCATCTATGAATCTTAAATGTAAGTTTGGTTTGAAGGGAGATCTGAACAAAATATTTAAAAAAAATAATGCATGTAAATGTTAGCGACTGGGACCGATAATGGTTGTCCCATAGGAACACCTTGAATTTGTAGGTGGAACTATATAGTATGTAGAGGATATAAATACACCTTAACACCATTTTACTACCTTGTAATATTTCATGGTAGTCCGATAAATAGCGTTATACACACTAATGCAATCTGCACTGGAATGTTAGTAGACATCGATACCACATCCAGGCTTGCCAGGTTATTCTTCAATAATTTATATTTACTAATAATGTCAGTAAGGTGATAAGTTTTCTTATATATATAACCTAGAAAATAGATGTATTTCCTTATTCTATAGCATAGGAATTTGGACATGTTATAAGTTGGAGAATTCTAAGCATTCACTATTAACGTAAGTGGATTAACTAGTCTATGAATCTTTACGAAACCATATACTATAAGTGGGAATGTGTCCCTTTAGATCATAATAATAAAAATAATATACTCATGCAGAGCTATACAAAAGCCAAAAGGGACTAATGTTTAACTGTCATATAATCGCATAAGTGGTTCATGGTTATGTCGACTGTAAAAGTACAAATTTAGTTTCCGCGCACTGAATATAATTCCCTGGACCCAATCATTTGATTGATTGAGGTCTTAACCTCACCTGGTAACTTATCTGTTTGGTCCTTATTTATTTTAATACAAAATTCATTTAATTGTACATAAATTTTAATATTATAATCTCTGATTCATGGACACTGTCAATCCACGTTTGTCTGCTTTTAGCATATTTCTTATTATATAAAAAAAATTTTATCTCAAATTTTTCAATTCATAATTCCGCTTATCTTTCTCCTCTCTATGTTTGAACACTAGCTTGGCAACATCCAATTCAAATTTAGTTTTATCTTTTTCTGGGAGGAATTGGGTGACCTTAACTGTCTCCGTAATATTATTTTATGTATTTCATAGGAACGAACGTGTTTAGTCCTACATAAAGTATTCTCTTCTCATTATCATTAAGATCTATAGTCGCTAAATTAATCTCCCGTTTAGATATTCCGAAGTTTGCCAGTTTATTCTCATGTCTCTGTATAACCGCTTAAATGTTTTTATTCCTAGCTTTGCCAGTGAACTCTTCTACGCATTTAAAGTCAATTGCTTGTAATTTCAAGATCAACAGAGATTCTATTCTAGCATTTTCTCTAATTGGTTAATATTTGTTTTTCATCGATAATTTTATTAAGTGTACAGAAAGTTCCTGTTTTAGAACATTTCCTACCCTATCTAGCTGAAATGGTAGTCTGAATCTAAAAGCATTTAGGTACAACATTAAATTTTAAACATACATTCAAGAATGAAGTATTATCCACTTGCCTTAAATATACATATACATATATATATATATATATATATATATATATATATATATATATATATATATATATATATATATTACAAAAGTGATGTCTAGAGATCTGATCATTATTGTTTTGATGGCTTAAGAATTAACCATTTGTGCGCATTGTTCTCTGTTACATGTACGAATGCTATTTTTCCCAGTGTAGTTTATCTTTTCACCTTGTTGCGCAATTTTTTTTCTGCACATGGTAACATGTATGTGCGGTAGCACATATATCGGACGTACGAAGAAGCAATTGATTAACAGAATCCAGCAACATTTGCCACAGAAATTGATTAACAAACGCTTGGCACGTCAGGAAAATCAGCTATTTCCGATCATATATTGGCAACGGGGCACCCGGTCAATTCGACCAATTTCACAACTCTAAATAAAGCAAAATAGGAAAAAATAATATTTATTTATGAAGCCCTTTATATAAAACAACAAGCACCTGACCTTAATATTCAAAAGTTTTATCAACATGATATTCTAATCGACTGGCCAAGAATAACAAAATTCAACAACAATCTACTAGTATCCAGTCAAGACCAAACAGGCCCTCGACTAGAATCAACAAACATACAATCGGATTGGCAACAAACTGAAGTGGAAATAACAGAGGCGCATACGGTGACAGAAGTTTCCAAACAATATGAGCGTTCAACACTGCAATCCACACTGGCGCTGTTACCATGTGCAAAATACGAATTTGCGCAACAAGGTGAAACGATCAACTACACTGGGAAAAATAGCACTCGTACATGTAACAGTGAACAATGCACACAAATAGTTAATTCTCAAGCCATCAAAACAATAATGACCAGATCTCAGACATCACTTTGCAATACTGCGAGAATGACCTTTACAT
This sequence comes from Eudiplozoon nipponicum, assembly GCA_029291075.1. Taxonomy (NCBI): domain Eukaryota; kingdom Metazoa; phylum Platyhelminthes; class Monogenea; order Mazocraeidea; family Diplozoidae; genus Eudiplozoon; species Eudiplozoon nipponicum. Next base: position 22,567 of record JAQBSW010003426.1, on the reverse strand, counting down.
GCAAACACACACATACACAAACACAAACGCTCAGTGGTTAGAGCACCAGATTCCGAAGCAGACGTGCCCAGGTTCGTATCCTGTCCGCGGCAAATTCTGGCCAGTACCTGATGAGTTCCCAATAAGGACGAAACCGGTCTACTGGATGAATTGCCTTTTCTACACTATACGATTCTTAGTTTATACTGACATATGTAAGTAATTAATGGGTCAGGTGTTTATATCAAGACCGCAACCTTGATTATAATAATTGTTATCACCACCCGCTCAACCAATGTTCGTTTAAGTAAAAGCGAGTCAGATTTGTTTCCACTGGTATATCGATTGAAAACCCAATATATATATATATATATATATATATATATATATATATATATAAATGAATGATTGTAGAGCGATGATTAGTATTCACGAAATAAATGGCCTTTATCCACTTTATTATTAATGTGTTCTTTCTTCCTAATTAGAAATATACTTTGTAATATTAAAAGGCATGGACATTATAAAGATTGTCAAAGAGCGGGCTCAGCCTTTTACCCGTAAGGAACTAAATACTAATATTGCAGCCAACTGTACGTGTGCCAAGCTTCTAGAAAGAATAAAGTTCTTCAAATCGTGTTTAGAATCAGATGTTGTGCCAAAACGATTCCTGAAGCAGTGCAGAAGTAATTACCAAAAACCGTCGAACAAACGTATAAGTCGCTTATTTCTCAATGGTATCGGGGACAACCAATCAAAACTGCAAGATGCTGAGAGAATCATTAAATCACTGGGTTGTCAAATTGAAAGACTGAGCGACAGCGAATACACCGCTTTCACAAAGAAGATAGAAACGCTGATGAAAATAACAGCTAACAAAGAAACTAAGGACCTCACGAGGGACCTGGACAAATTTCATACACAATCAAAATTTCCTACGAACCCTGACGCTTTTATTCACAATTATTCAAAAGTGATCTTGTCAAAACACCAGAAAGAATTACTCTCCTTAGGAGCAAAATTCTGCGTAGTCAAGAAAAACCTAAGTGAACGTGACATTATTGACATTCAGGCTGGAACGGAAAATTTCTACAATGACTTAACGAAAGACACCGCCCCACATGCATTCAATGGACAAGGACTGAAAGCTGAGATAGTAAGCGCTCTAGAACAATACAAGAAGGAATTCAAAGGCAGCCAAATCATCACAATACAGCACATTGATGAACTCAGAAAACTACAATCAGATAAATCCATACGACTTGCCACACCCGACAAAGGATCAGGAATTGTTATACTTGAAGCCGACGCTTATAGGAAGTCCATGAACGATATAATAAATGATCAATCTAAATTTAAGCATGACATCAAACAGAAAGATGATTCAACAAACATCGAATCAAGAATTAATGCAATTTTGAAAAAGATGGAAAAACACGTTTTAACATCGATGGCTGACTCCGATATTAGATCAAAACTCATAGAAGACATCCAAAAGGCAAAACCCGTCGGAACAAACACCGCAAGATTGTACGGCAAACCAAAAACTCATAAAGCCGTGACAGCCTCAGGAGCTCCTTCGATGCGGCCCATTATGTCAATGATCAACACTCCACAACATAAACCAGCCAAGTTTCTCTGCAAACTACTTGAACCAATACGGAGCATCATAAACGCAAACACTATCAAGGACTCCTTCGAACTAGCAAATGAATTGAAGGGGAAGAACATCCTACAGAATAAAATGGTCTCGCTTGACGTCTCATCCTTATTTACAAACATACCACTGGATAAGACAACGGAGATCTTGTGTGACCTCATCAAAAATGAGTTTTTTGATTTCCCTATAGACACCAATGACATCAAAGACCTCATATTAGCATGTACTAAAAACGTGCAATTTACATTTGAAGGGATATACTACCGCCAGATCAATGGTGTAGCTATGGGAAGTTGCATCGCACGCCTCCTGGCAGATGTATACATGTATCATCTGGAAAAAACGAGCCTAAAATGTATAATTGACCAGTGCGCACTCTACAAAAGGTATGTAGATGATATCTTGTTGTTCATCTCAGAAGCAGCAGACCCTTCCGAAATCCTCAAACTAGCAAATTGTGCCAATCCAGACATCACATTCACTCTTGAGGTAGAGAAACACAACAGTTTTCCTTTCCTTGACGTCAAACTCACTCGAGAAGAAAACGGGGATTTGACACTGGCCATAAATAGAAAATCCACGATCACCGGACATATATATAATATAAATATATATATATATATATATATATATATATATATATATATATATATATTATATGTATATGTCCTTAATGGGGATATCACATTTTTGTCAGAAGTTGTATTTTTATGACTATGGTGTCAACCATGAAGATATAACCGGAAATGAATCCCCGAAAATTTTGAAAAAAATCGGTAAAGATTGATTTACGAACAATTTCAGGAAAAATAATTGTGGACGGCTTCAAAGTAGCGGGAAAAGTGAGAACCCATCAATCAATTATCAATGCAATCTGTGCACCTTAAATGTAAAAGAATCAAGATTTTACCTACCTATGAGTAAAATCAGTTGTCCCGCAACATGAAAGTTGCGTTTTAAAATTCAACGATGAGAGTACTGTGCAAGGAAGTTCTTCTTTCAAAGAATAAATTAGTGTTACAGTTTGATTCCTTTTAGTCCGTCTTCGTACGTGCACTAATCAAGAACATGGAACGTCAACAAGTCTCAGTTTGTATGAATTACGGTAGTTTAGTAAACTTGTGCGACTGGTTTAAAAATCGGTTTGTTTTTTATTCAGAGTGCGCCAAAGAGATTTAATAGATTTTTTGAAATTGCCGTTTCTTAGCAGTAACTCTGTTGTTATGTTTAAAACTCACCAAATTACAACGAAAAGTCCTAGCTTTATTAGTCGCTTTAGTTTACGATCAAACTCTTTGACGAACATATTTCGTCCATATATTACACTAAGCGCCATGTGTATAGTTTTCAAGTCAGGCAAACTACTTGTCCTCTTTTAAGTTGTGGAGATGATTCACTGTATCTACCAACACCTTCATAGCTCTGAAAATGCGTGTATTCGCTTGGATATTGCCAGATGCGTTTTAGGAGGCACTTTGTATGTGAAACATTTACGCACTTACTTTACTTTACTGCGGCTGACTCCTTTTGGAGGATAAGCCGTCTCCACATTTCATGGAGTTTCTTGGGAATTTGGTACAAGTGATGTCCCCTCATCACTCGGCTTTTTGATCGAGGACGCACCTCTAGCCTTTGCACATCCAAGCGCGGTCTGCAAGACAGCAGGATCGGTATAAATGCAATCTCGTTGCCAGACACTGTTATTCGCGTTTTTGGTTTAATTAATCGCGTCGCTTCGTACCATCATTAACGAAAACACATTAAGATGGGCGAGCATCTGTGATGATTTAGCAGCGAACGCAATTAATAAGGGGCTCGCGCAATTCCACCTTATTAGCACATGCTCCTCTGTAACCCACTATGCGAGAGATTTTTATTTCCGCTTATTTTTTTGTTAAACAGGGATACATATTTGAGGGTTTTGCAGTTTGTGTAAATTATTAAATCTTACGTAGTGTTAACGCCAGCATAGAATGAGGCCCGGCTTATTCTTATTTTGTGCAAGAGATACCCTTTTAAGTCTAAAATTTTGATGCTGCTCACCCATACCATGTTCTAGAAAAAAGGTTGTTTAATTGTATCTTTAAAGTTCTTTATTATGTAAACAACTTTGTTGCATAGGCTGCATATGAGGCCCAACATGATCAGATTTGCAGTGAAGTTAACAGTCTCCTAAGCAGCGGTCTAGTGCTTCAGTCGACATCACGATTTATTGAAGCCTGTTGTGATCTATTTGAAGCCTGTCCGATTCACTGTTGGTCGGCTTCAAAAATTGCCAAACTCACCTGCAGCACTGATCGGTTGTATCAGACTGTCAGTCGTGGGGCAAATCCGAACCAGCCATTTCGGTGGCATCACATGTCTAATTTGCACAAGAAACGGAATGGTGTTTACGATGACTCCGCGACCCCAGCGACCCAAGTTGAAGGCGACGAAGAGGACATTCTGTGTGCGATGAATGACGATGCCTGTTGTAGACGACGGACACGTATGGACACAATTCCCTTTTGGTTAAGACGAGTCAATGTTGACCAAAACTGTGTTTCCACGAATCTGGCACTTAATGGTAAGTGCGGTGTGGAATTGATTGACGCGAGTCTTCCTTATGAGTCAGATAGCTATCAGCAATCTCAGTTCGTCGGCGACGGGGGAGGTCGCACCTATATTTCATCGACTTGTTCGATCCCCGCAATGGTAGTTGGCAGTTTTAAGACGGAGCCGCCGGTATTGGAAAGTCAGAGTATAACTGATAGCAGTCAACGTCCTGTGAACACGGCAATGATGGGGCTGAGTGTGGCTATCCCGTTGGAGCGCGCATCTGTTACAACTGCATTAACGACTACTGAAGTTGTGGACGGTGGCGCTTTTGGTATCACGGAGAGCAGCGTTACACTTGACAATACGGTGCCTCCTGTTTTGCAGCCAGCACAGCCAAGTTTTTCCAATGATCGAGTGGAATCGGCAGTTGAAGTTTGCTTTGCCAGTGTGAGTTACATTTCACTTACTTCTGTTTTAACACATTTTGATTGTATTTACATTTTAATTGCAAATTTTCTTTTCATTAAATTTAAAATTTATCTGGATTTTCCTGTTCATTGTTTCTTGTCTTGTTTTTTGCTCACCTTTTTTCAGTGTCGTTTTTTCTGCTTCATAATCCTGACCACAATCCAAAGAACTGCATATTCCTATTCCTTTTCTTGTACATAGTATTCAGTTATGCATATTTACTCACACGCATATGCAGGAATGAATAATCGTGCACGCGTAGGTACACCTGCGTATTTAGTTAGCTAAATATACAGAGATTAATTTTTCCAACGCATTTCTATAAAAAACAACCTGTGGCGTTGAAAATGTAATGGGCAGAACCATATATATAACAATCAGTCCGGTTTTGTTAGGAATTCCGTGTAGACGAATTCTTTGACGACAGGATGTTGGGTGAGGTTCAGTTTTGCGACTGGAATTGGCTTTATATATTGCCTCAAATATCTATTTGTCGCACACAGATAAATATTATTTGACGTAAGGTTTACTTCAGAGTCCACAAACACTGGTGAAAGTTTATCATGCGAATACTTGGGTGTGCTCCCTTCCAGTAATCTTCACGTCACCTTTCCCTCGGGCTCGTCCACATGATCAAGGCTTTTGGTAGCAACTACCGGTGGAATTGACGGACACCCCAAGAAACAAAGGCCCTCTTATTAAATACCTTAGGCTATCGCTGCTTTTTATTACGTAGAAATACAACGGGTCTTCCATCCTACCCTGAAAACTTCGGGTTGAGTAATTGAAGATTTATGCTTTCGTAATACATTCACGTTTTCTTTTATTGCTAGCAGGGATGAGATATCAATCGACGTTTGTATTCTCAGTCAATCATATTATTTAATAACTGATCCACTGGTCACATCATTTAACACCAAACCTTTAACTTTTAGAATAGCAATTATTAAATGTACGCGTACTGATGAAAAGAAATGCCCAATTTGAAAAAAATTGACAACATGTCGAAATTAGGGCACATTATAATAAATTCAATAACTTTTATCCTATATGAATTAATTTACAGTAAATTGTGTGTGTAATTTTGAAGAATCTTTGGCTTTGCCATTATTGTCATTTATATCTGTGTATAAATGTGGCTTCATGTATAATTTTCAAACTCGCCGCAATTTTCTTATGGGGGACAATTGATGGCACTCGTAGGTCAATAAAATCTTGAAATATTTACAATACCAGGTGCACCGATTTTTCGCCTTGATTGATTGGCTCTCACTTGTCCCTTCTTTTTAAAGCCTTCCGTCAGCTGCTTATCTGAAAATGACATTTGAACCAGATATTCCGACACTTATTCCTGAATTTTAGGGACTTCATTTCCAGTCCCATCTTCAGAGTTGACACCATACTCACGGGAAAAAAACTTGTGGCAAATGTGGTCTCCGCATTCATGACAGATCTATTATATTTATTTTAATTTCTAAAGTATTGTTTTATTGTCTGCTCTAATACCCGGTCTTCATACTTATTCTATTATGCTCAAATGTATACGAAAACTTATCCCTGTCTCCTCTCTCCGCACACAACCACTTATAAACACATATGTGTACTCTACCAAAGCGACATTTATAGAATAGCTATAAGCAAACCGTATGGATTGCCATACATGCATATCATGCCATGTCATTTGTCGTTTTTGAATGCTATTTCCAACACTGTAGAAAGGATCAATACAATTTTCTTCTTAATATTGCATTATCTATTCCAGTTTCATCTCATTATAATGTGAACAGGTTATAGGACGGGAGGATAATAAATATGTTCGAAAATCAATGTTATTCTATCAGATTTGACAGATTGAATACAGAATACCACTACGAATCGTATACTAATACAATACACAGTACTCATATCCTGTATAAATTTAATTTCTTTTACATATCTGTGTCCATATTAGATACCAAAAGTTATTCGTAGGAACCAATCTTGTTGCTTACATTTGATTTATATATTTACATGGATATTTATATTGTTTGGACACAGATATGTAAATGAAAATAAATTTATACAGGATATGAGTATTAATGTGTATTTGGTTGAGATACGATTCGTTATTGTAGGCTCTATATTCGGTCTTGATCAAACGGTAGAATAATACTATATTCTTACAACAAAAATTTTAACATTTCTCTATATAATCTAATACACACAGCATTTGATTAGATAAACCCGGAATTTGAGGATTACAGCAATATGATTTAATTAAAAATTTTGTGGATCCTTCTAATTGTTCGGAACAACAATTAAAAAAATCGAGACATCATGGATATGCAAGTATGTCAATCCATAGGGTTTTCTTATAGCTATTCTTTAAATGTCACTTTAATAGAGTACAAATATGACGTGGATAAGTTGGTGTATACATTTGAGTATCAGAGAATAGGTATAAAGATCGGATATTAGGGCAGACAATAAAAACATTCTTTAGGAATTAAAATAAATATAATAGATCTATCTTGAATGCGGATACTACATTCGTCACAAGTTGTTTTTTCCTGTGAGTATGGTCCATGGACCGTAGCCATAGAAATTCCGGCTTGACGACCGGCGGGCTCAAGCTAGTCGACCCGGGATTGGTAACATGAACCTTGCCGGGCCATAAAGGGACAGCCATCATCCCGTTTCATGTGAAGCCTCGAGTTTGGTCTAACTGCACTGTAACTTTTTGTTAAATGTGTAGTGACGGAATGAGAGCAAGCGTTCCAGACGTGAAGGGCAAGTTTCGGCTGCTGAAGGAAACTCTGGCCACTGGCATCTGGGCAGATAGTGCTCATCAGCCTTGGTTGGCAGACTATCTAGGAGAAGGAAAACTCAGAATAAAAACCATCACTAGGAATGGGCGACCTAGTGTTCTTTTACAGTCCACATATAACCATGACAAGTACAACTTACAATAATTACATACTGCATCGGCCGTCGCGCAGTATAAAAGGGTCGCCTTATCTGCTGAGCCGTGCAGGGTGGATAAGCGAAAACAGGCTACTGCAGGCAACTCCAACTCTATATTCGATTCTGCATCCTTTCCTTCCCCTTCCTCTTCTCAATCTTGCAATAACTCTCTTTTAGATACTTTAAATATGGTTGGTTTAGATTGTTTATGACGTGATACGGTAAAATCCGCAAGGAAGCTGTGTTGCTGATGTCGCCTTGCCCGAATGCTAACTTGGCCATAATGGTGCTGTGGAGAGGTTTAGTTTGCCTCATTTCTGTGAGTTATCCTGATAAATTTACTCATAGTAGCAAGGTTTTCCTTCTCTCTCTACCCCTCTCCCTCTCTCGTAAATCTCAATAATAATTTATCTAAATTCACTTATATACTTTTTTTCACTCCTTATGGTTATATGGCAGTGAAACATTAGTCACTTGACTTTTGTGTGGCTGGAAATGATGTGAGTATGGTGTTAACCCTGAAGATGGGACTGGAAATGAAGTCCCTAATATTCAGGAAAAAGTGTCGAAATAGCTGGTTCCAACGTCATTTTCAGATAAGCAGCTGATGGAAGGCTTTAAAAAGAAGGGTATAGTGCGAACCCATCAATCAATGCCAAAAATCGGTGCACTTGTAAGTGTAAATGATTCAAAATTTTACCGACCTACGATTGCTATCAATTGTCCCGCACAAGAAAATATCGGCTAGCTTAAAAAAAATATGGGCAACAGTGCACAATTCCGATGAACACGTATAATTTTTTTTGTTTTACTATATTTCTGGTGTATTTTGCTTCTAAAAACGTCTGTATTCCTCCTTCTCTGTCTGTTGTCTCTTATGTGTGTTTGTAAAGGTACTGATTGAGTGCCTGTCGACCGATTTGGAGGCTTTATGTTTACACGGCTATGAGGCTGCCGACTTGATCGATTACAGCCAGCGTGTACATTTGCAGAACTTGATCGGTAATCATGTTGACGCCAATCTTTTGTCACACCGTTTGTATATACAAGCAAGTGCATTTAGTTACTTTAAAAAATAATTTTTTATTGCTTTAATGTTCCTGTTTAATTTCTTTGTGAAAAAATCCTTTACATCGAAGTAGAATTTAACACACAATACATATTTAAAAAATAGGCTGTCATCACCCGGTGCAGTTATATTCTTGTTTTATCGTTGGTTTATGCACTTATTTATCGACTAACATCCAGGTAGGTTAGTTTAAGTAGGACGAAGATGTTATGCCACTGTTAGCATGTGTAAAGGTTGCTAACACATTTGCACATACATTCGTTCTTGCTGGTTAAACGTCAGAAGAGTCCGAAGCGTATGGCTTTAACAAAAATATAGTGTGGTGGTGTAATCTCGTCAATCCGTCTGAAAAGTATGTGCTAGCGAGGTTGCAGCTTTTGTTCATGTTGAGTTTGGCATATCCTTCTGCTCTTGCATGAATTCGATGATTTCTAGAAAAGCCAAGCCTAATAAAGAGTTGCGCATGCGATTGCTATTCTCAACAAGGTCAGAATGGAATTCAAATAAGATTTAATTTGAAATGTCGATTAATTAACCAGACTATGTGGCTTGTTCGGTAATGGTTAAACCATAAATTAATATTTTGTCAATAAACACTAGATTGCAAACGTATACTAGAACGCTGATATATTTTATCATGTGATGAACCGAGCACTCGCTCAGAATAATTGTTCATAGTGCATCTTAATTTACTTTAGTTACCTATGAAATCTTGATTTCACTATCTAGTTCTTTGGAATTTATATAGACGCTTGTTTTCTGATCATGTCATAACCAGTAGCAGCAGTATATCAGCATGCTATTACCGATACTTCACCGACGCTCAGAGCTAATGATTATATGTGGACTGAAAAGTGGCACTAGGTTGTCTATTCCTTGTTGAGCTTGGTTATTTATATTCCGAGCTTTTCCCGCCTTTTATTCTAGGTCGCCCAAGGTTGACGAAAACGGTCAGTCTAGTGCATCTAATTTATGGTAGCGGGATGGATTCGTGGTCAAACTGCGCTGTAGCTGTCGAAATTTACTCGCCGCATTTGACATGCTTCCTTTCATTCTCACACTGAACAGTAATCACTAAATAATAGAGCTGATTTTGAGGCGTCAAATGAATTGGAGTTGCTGCACTCCAGTAGCATCAGAAACGTTCATAAGGCCTTTGAATGCGCGAATGGGGCGGGCCCGCAGGTTGACAGGACATATATTTATATTTTATGCGCTGTCTAATTGATCAGAAGTTAAATCACAGAAAACTAGAAGATCTAAATTTTGATGTATTCGAAAGCCAATTTGAATTTAAAAGTGAATATTTTTGACTAAATAACTTATGTTTGCATATTTTTATGCATATTTATAATTTGAAAATGCGTTTTAAGGTTCATGTCAATAATACACTGGAGCGTATTCTTCACGGCATGACGTTTGACGGTGTTGTTTTGTGCAAAGCTCTATTCAATCTGACCAATCTGGTTGACAGTCAATCGGCACTGTCCTGGTCTACTTGTGGTCAGGTTCCTGTGAATTCGGCTGCCTGTTCACCTTGTCATGTTGGCAATGGTCCGCCCAACAATCGATTACTTGCTGCCAGTTCTTTGAACGCATTCTCTAGGTTGATAAGGTTTGTCCAATCTACGCACTCTCTAATTGAATAATAGCTAATAGTATTGTCGATTATACGAATGGTTATCATCACTCTTGCTAACATGCTCTATCTTCAAAGAAAACGTTGGACATCGACTGGTCACCGACAATGCTGCATACTTAGTAACAGAGCATAGTTTCCAGTATCATACGCACAGTGAGCTACCTCAAATATTTGTCGGTTCGCGAGGGGCCCGGTTAATAAGTTTAATCTTTTTTGGCGCCTGACTCTACTGCATTCTACTAAATGAGAGACTGCTTTCCAATTATGTGTGGTCGTATTGATTTCAGCTATCCTATTAAAGCTATTTAATGTAATTGATGTACTTTGATATTTTAAGCGACGGTCAACTTATGTAAATAGATCTTTGTTCAATAGCTGTGTTGCAAATTCCTCTCTCGAAATCGAACAGGTTGCCTTTTTCGTTAACCTGGCAATAAGCAGTATTCTGAATAGTGAGTACGAAAAGGACCGATGTCATTAATAAGAATTTTATCAGACATCTCCACTAGTGCATCGAGATGAAGGTTACGATTCCGCAAACGCTAGTTTGTTTTTACGTGTTTCTTGTCTGTTATAGCTGCCTTGGAATCTTGGTGAACTGGACGGCCAAGCGCTTTTTCTCTGACCCTGCCACAGCTTACATAGTCTTTGCTTCTTAACTGAATGTTGTAATAGTGACGGCTCATCAGAGAGCCGTCGAAAAGCAATGCTGGACTTCTAAACTTTGTTACCGATCATGGTTTCCATATGGTAACCTAAAACTGTCGAGTATATATATATATATATATATATATATATATATATATATATATATATATATATATATATATATATATATATATATATATATATATATATATGTACATCAATTCACAAAGCTGCCCTGACAGTGAAAGTTAATTTAGGTCATCCATATCTATACGGCATAAAAGAGGACCGCTTCTAGACTGATTGAAAATATTGGATGTGGTGCCTGTAGAAGACGGTTGCGACAAGCATTGCATTCCTGACAGAAGCAACCCTCAACGTCAAAGGAAAGCAATAGGAAATCATCGTTGTGTATTTTGACTAATTTTGTCCCGGTACTGCGGATGCAATGGCGTTATTTTCTTTTCATTTTAATGTTTCCCGGAACTAGTTATTGGATGATTTACCTGGAGCATTATTGTGCGTTTTTAATAGAAAGATGATTGTATTCTGAAGCAAGGGAAGGGTCTGTATTACCATTGACGGCGCAAATAACTTTTTTCTATTGATCGTACGGGGGAAATCTCTATAGCTACGGTCCATTAACTTTTGATTTGCACCAAATACAGCAAAATAATGGAAATTCAATATCTCACCTATTTGCTGATACCTCGGTTTATATTAGCCAATAATTCATTTTCTTTTCTCACGTATGCTGTCCTACTTTCTGAACATGTAGAAATTTCCCACTGATGGCCGGCGAGCCCAAGTTAGTCGTGTCGTCAACGATAACCTGAACTTTGCCGATGAGGGCGGGATACAGTCTATTTCGGTTTTACTCGAAAGTTGACACATATTGCTAAACACGTAGTGACGGATTCAGCGGAGATGAGTGCCCGAAATTGGCCTGGTTTTATGAATATGGCGTGTTCGCTTATAGAAGTATACAGAACCAGTTCATAGAAACGTCTGGCCTGACGAACAGTCGGCTCTAGTTATTCGCATCGGAAACGATAGCGTGAACTTTGTCAGTAATATCTGGATTCATTAATCTGTAATAAAATGAAGCCTCGTATTCGCTTTCACAACGAAGATAAAAGTATTAAATTAGTAGTGGCGAATTAAGAGCAAGTGAGCAAGATGTAGATTACATGTTGCGGCTACTTAAGAAGCCGTAGACGACTGGTGCCTTTAAAAATAGGCACAAGCCATGCAAGTTAATGAAAACTTTGAATGTAAATAATCCATCTAATTTATCAGTTGGCGACATAATAGCCTTAAACAATAATTGATTGCGCGGGTGGTGGTAACAATTTTTAAAATCAAGTTTGTGAGCTTGAAATAAATGCAATGAGATTGGTGTTTACTTCAAGCTCGCAAACTTGATTTAAAGAATTGTTAATACCACTGGTGCAAACAATCATTGTTTAATTTTATTGTATATATATATATATATTATATATATATATTTTTACAGTAAAGTACAATTTGTGAAAGACTACCAGAGGTGAGAATTGCATATCTAATTTTGCTTTTCATACAATGCGGTTTGATCTTTGCTATTCATTTTGTCGTCGTACACTGATCATTATCATGGAAGGTCGAAACGCGACAATGCGTTATTTTATTCGACGACTAGTTAAATACACTGGGATTGGTGTTTACTTCAGGCTCGCAAACTTGATTTAAAGAATTCAGATGAAATATTTGCGGCTATAAGGCCATGGTTCTATTCAAGCTACATTTTTCATGCTTTACCTTAGGCGTACGAATATAATTGCTAACAGTTTTTCACATTGAATGTTGAAACTTTGAAATTGTAGGCATTCAACGCTAGGAAATCAATACCGAGAGCTAGCAACTGTCTACCTTCTTGATTTGATAGCTCGTCTTCTCGCTGTTGCTTTCTCTGGGTGCAGTCTTGAAACACAGCGGTGTAACCAGCCCAACAATACGCTGATTACAAAGGTATACATTTAATATATTTACATAATTGATATTACACTGTCTTCTTCGGCTGCTATTTCTTACGCAATCAGTTGAGCGTCGTATTTACTATAAATTTCTGTACGGTGATAGATGATTGCGGTCATGGCTATGCATTTGTAGCAACAATTGTGCCATCTCAGTTAAATTTTATAGTAAAAAAAAATGACAAACACATAACAGTTATTTATTATTTGCTGCGGATAACTCATTATCATGCCCAACCATACATAGGTCAAAAGTGACTAATTTTTCACTGCCATATAACCCTAGGAATTTAGACAAAATATTAGCGATATTTACGAGAGAGAGAGAGACAGAAACAGAAGGAATATCTTGCTACTATGAGTAAATTTATCAGGATAAGCCACTGAAAAGAGGCAAACTAAACCTCGCCACAACACAATTATGGCCAAGTTAGTATTCGGGCAAGGCGACATCAGCAATACAGCTTCCTTACGGAGTTCTCTGTATCACGTCATAAACAAACCAATCCTCGCAGCTAACTTTTGCCCTACTAAGAAAAGAAAGTTACGAAGATGATTCTACTAGACATCTGCGACAAGATCGCTATTGAGCTCCATTCGATGCCATATCCCTAAGGGTTTCTAACAAAGAACAATTGTGCGCACGAGGACCCCATCCTGGCGGCCGAGTGGGTCCTATAATACCCAATTTGGATGTAAGTGACTTCAATTTTTTCTGCCATGTCAAAATCTGCCCACCTTGTTTCTTACGTCAATTTGGTGCTGGATGAGAAAACAGAGCTCTACTGGGCAATCAGATGTACTGTCAGACGAGCTTCTGTATTTGCCCTGAGTTGCTGTACCTTGACTGAGTCGAAATGATGGCATACGCAAAACGTGGCCGAGCCAACGAAGTTGATAGAGCTTTATTTGTTTTTCTAACGACGAGCTGTTATTCTCAGATCTAAAAGTACGTCTACTGATGTCAACGTTATTTATTCGTTGTTGGTAACCAACATGTAGTATACTTTTCGTGCTTACTGGCGACTCATCAGTAGGAGCCGGTATTACGCCCTTTAACCACTATATATTTGGTAGAAGAATGTGGAATAATAGGACGGTAGAATCTCCTACTGATGAGTCGCCAGTAAGCACGAAACGAATGTGCTTGAGATTATACTTTCCGTTCATGCTGTCTTTGGTTTATCCTTCTGGTCACAACTGAACTAATTTGTCACTAGGTTCGCAACACCTAATACATAACTACACACTACCTTCGTACTGATTAGGCAAGTTCCTCAGTTGACGCAAACACTTCTCTTTAACTCACAGTGTCAACTAAATTATTACACGGGTTCCAAAGCCATAGCCTTTTGATTGTGTCTGAATTTAGCAAAAGGTGCATAACTTTTGGTTACGTGTAGATATGAAGGAGTTTGGATGAAATTTCACATTTGCAGTCACTCTTTTGCTATATTTTGTATGATGAGCTGTGGATTGTTGACGATACTCGGAAGAAAGCATAGAAATTTGTCTGCTGAAAAGAGGAACTGGTACCAATCTTGTCATAGACACAACATTGATTAGGCCATTACTCTTTCTTTGCTAAATAAAGCATTTATGGGTTACCTCACGAGATTGGAATAGGACTAGATTAGAGAAATACACTCGTTGCAAAATCCTGCCAGATTAGATACTCAGATGTTAGTAAAGTCAAAAGTTGAATTAAAGTTAGAACAAAGAAATAGATGAAGGTCAATAATAAACATTTAGAAAAATAATTATCGAAAGAAAGATAATTATAATGATTTAAAGAAAAGATGAGGTTAAGATGAGAATCGCGAATGCAAGAGTAGCTTTCTCGAATCTTCTTCATTTGTGTAGAAACGCGAGTATTTCACTCTTCCTTAAGGGTCGTATTTACTATGCATCTTTGTGTACAATTTCTTAACGCCTGTTAGACGTGTCCCGATAAATTTGATAATTCTATATATTACAGACGCATAACACATGTTGGTTACTAAAAACGAATTGCAAAAGCTGATATTCGTAAACGTATTTTTCGATCCGTCAACGTGTGCTCCTCGTTAGAAAACGAAATTATTATCCGTCAACTGCGTTGGCTCGTTCACGTTTTGCGTTTGCCCTCAATGTGTTTTCCCGATCGGGCATTGTTCTTCTACTCGACGACAGATTTTGACATGGTAGAAACAGCTTAGGTAAACGATGTTGAATTTGGTTGTGTGAGCTCCGCTCATCTGCCAAGGTGGGATCCACGTGCGCATGATGATTCGTGTGTTTGGAAACCCTGCGCGATATAGCATCGAGTCGAGCTCAGTGGCGATATAGTTGCAGATTTGTAGTAGAATCGCCGTAACTTTCTTTTCTTAATTGTATTTGTGATGTGATACGGCGAAAACCCGAAGGAAGCTGTGTGGCCTTAAAGCTGACTTTGCCATAATGGTGTTGTGTAGAGGTTTAGTTTGCATCTATATGTTATCTAGGTAAATATACTCATAGCATGTAGATTCTCTCCCTCATAATTTACACTTCCTTAATAATTTGCTTGCTAAAATTATTATTTTGTAATTATTATCATTTGACAAATTTCTTTGGTTTACTTTTGTTATTTTTATTATGTATATATGACAGTTAAACATTAGTTACTAATGACGTTTGGATTGCTGTGCATGGAGATGATCATGATGATCATGATGATGTTGATGATGATTTGCTTCAATAAAAACTCCTGCTACCTGTTCTGTCGGAAAGTTGTGCTAATAAACTGCGACTCTAATTTCATTGTCTGAGAAATTATGATAGATCTGTGTTGATCGATGTACTGTGAAGTCCATGCCTGCTTCCGAATCGCTTTCATTTTTAGACTTCAGTCTAATACCCGAAAATTGCTCAATTCTAAATTATTCTTAAGTATAGATTTTAATTTGTATTTTAAACATAACCTAGCGTATAATTAATCATTTCTTCAACAACTGACGAATTTTTCAGACAATATCGCAGGATGAATTTGTGCACACCGGTATTAACGACGGCTTAAACAATCTGAATAGTAGTTTACCAAGAGGTTGTACTGCGAATGCGTTTGACCCACCCTGGCAGGCTAAAAGAACCCGTTGTCTTGTGGATTTTGCTGTTTTTGTGGCGGAACGTATTGCGATGTTGGCAATTGAAGACCCTTTTCGTGGCCAACATTTCGCTCAACATTGGTACAATCTTAACGTGGTAAGGAATTAAACTATCATTGTTTGCTCGGGTGTTGGCAATAAATTTTTAAATCGAGTTTGCTAGCTTGAAGTAAACACCAGTTTCATTGTATTTAACCAATCGTCAAACAACGTAACAAAACTACCGTCGTCTGATATAAGGCATGATTTCGAGCCGTGAAGATGGCAACTATACACTACATAACAGTTAAATACTGTTTGTTGCGAAGAGCTAATATATATGCAAGTAATAGGGTTGCGGAATTTGGGGTAACTAATTGTTCTGTTAGGACTAGAAGGATACACCAAAAACAAATATGAACGGAAAGTATAACTCATGCACATTCGTTTCATGATTACTGGCGACTCATCAGTAGGAGCCTGCATTACGCCCCTTAACCACTATATAATTTGGTCAAGAATGTGGGATAATAGGACGGTACCGTCCTACTGGTGAGTCGCCAGTAAGCACGAAACGAATGTGCTTGAGATTATACTTTCCGTTTATGCTGTCTTTGGTTTATCCTTCTGGTCACAACTGAACTAATTTGTCACTAGGTTCGCAACACCTAATACATAACTACACACTACCTTCGTACTGATTAGGCAAGTTCCTCAGTTGACGCAAACACTTCTCTTTAACTCACAGTGTCAACTAAATTATTACACGGGTTCCAAAGCCATAGCCTTTTGATTGTGTCTGAATTTAGCAAAAGGTGCATAACTTTTGGTTACGTGTAGATATGAAGGAGTTTGGATGAAATTTCACATTTGCAGTCACTCTTTTGCTATATTTTGTATGATGAGCTGTGGATTGTTGACGATACTCGGAAGAAAGCATAGAAATTTGTCTGCTGAAAAGAGGAACTGGTACCAATCTTGTCATAGACACAACATTGATTAGGCCATTACTCTTTCTTTGCTAAATAAAGTATTTATGGGTTACCTCACGAGATTGGAATAGGACTAGGTAATATAAATACACTCATTGCAAAATCCTGTCAGGTTAGATACTCAGATAAATACTGTTTGTTGCGAAGAACTAATATATATGCAAGTATGTATTAGTTTTTGCGAACCTAGTAACAAATTTGTTCAGTTGTGACCAGAAGGATAAACCAAAGGCAGCATGAACGGAAAGTATAATCTCATGCACATTCGTTTCGTGCTTCCTGGCGACTCATCAGTAGGAGCCGGTATTACGCCCTTTAACCACTATATATTTTGGTCAAGAATGTTGGATATAGTGGTTAAAGGCGTAATACCGGCTCCTACTGATGAGTCGCCAGTAAGCACGAAACGAATGTGCATGAGATTATACTTTCCGTTCTTGCTGCCTTTGGTTTATCCTTCTGGTCACAACTGAACTAATTTGTTACTAGGTTCGCAAAACCTAATACTAATTATTTAACTGTAATATATTCAATTGAATGATGTCATACTTACCGCGAAATGTGATAACTGATATCGATGAAGGCCAGAGTGTATGGTTTAACTGGAGTAACAGGTGTTCGGAAATTGTTGTAATTCTCAATTTGGGTGAACTTTAGCATAAATTTTATATCCATCAGGTTGGTATCATGTACCGACTCGGAAACCATAGTGTTAGTATCCGGTACTCATCGATTTCAAAAAAAGGTATCAGATACTAACACAGTGGCCATAGTGTTAGTATCCTTTACAGACTCAGTATATATATTATATAGTGTGAGTTAGCACTGAAGTCGAATTGTCGTTGACTTTAGATGATGTTAACTTCACTATTACAGGTTTACACATTCGTCTAGGAGATTGTACCGTCCTATTATTCCACATTCTTCTACCAAATATATAGTGGTTAAGGGGCGTAATACCGGCTCCTACTGATGAGTCGCCAGTAAGCACGAAACGAATGTGCATGTGATTATACTTTCCGTTCATGCTGCCTTTGGTTTATCCTTCTGGTCACAACTGAACTAATTTGTTACTAGGTTCGCAAAACCTAATACATACTTGAATCTGAATAGTAGTTTACCAAGAGGTTGTACTGCGAATGCCTTTGACCCACCCTGGCAGGCTAAAAGAACCCGTCGTCTTGTGGATTTTGCTGTTTTTGTGGCGGAACGTATTGCGATGTTGGCAATTGAAGACCCTTTTCGTGGCCAACATTTCGCTCAACATTGGTACAATCTTAACGTGGTAAGGAATTAAACTATCATTGTTTGCTCGGGTGTTGGCAATAAATTTTTAAATCGAGTTTGCTAGCTTGAAATAAACACCAATTCCATTGTATTTAACCAATCGTCAAACAACATAACAAAACTACCGTCAGTCACACGTAAAAGTTAATATCCCGTTATTGTTTCTGTTTGTTTTGTTGAAAGCTCAAACACCCTCCCCACACACACACGCACACACACACACACACACATATATATATATATATATATATATATATATATATATGAAGTACAAAAAGGACATGTAGGTCTTTGAGGCTAAGAGATCTGATATCTAGATGTGGATATGGTGTGAATCCCTCTATCCTTAACATAATCGTCCTTTCATGTATACATTTATAATGATCTCAGTTCAATAACCTGTCGCACAAGGCTGGCGATCTGAGATATAAGAAATACTTCCAATTCCTTCATGTTAACATAGTTATTTCAAAGTGAATGAAGGTGTTTTTATGTTGACGCCTAAATTTGCTCTATTTTCGTCTTGTGTTGAATCTCCTCGAAACAGCTCTTAAAAATAAAACATGTTATTGGCCAATTTAAGCAAATATCTCATTGGTATAATTTTTTTATAAGAATCAGCCAATCGCAACCAAGCACTTAGTTTCTATTTTGAGCGAATTTTATATTCAGGCATATGCTATTTACTTTTATTTATCGGATTGAGGTATAGCAGGTGAAATTTATTGTGCAAGCTGTCCGTGTGAAACAAAATTTGCAATTTATCCAGTGGACATGAATATATATATATATATATATATATATATATATATATATATATATATATATATATATATATATATATATATATATATATAGTATACTATCTACGGCTTGGATGGCGTAATATGTGTAGCAAGACTGAAGAAAATTCCAACGATTGAAATCCTCGCCGCGGCAATTTTAATAATTAATTTAAGTATGCTCAACCATGATGAAACTCGTTTATTTGATGGATTACATTTTATTACCTTGTGCAACGTATAGTTTATACCTACCGCATGTATATAATCAAATCCTCCCATTCTTCGTCGAACCCCTGCCTGTGTTAGTCTTTTTCTTTTCTCTTTACGAAAATCGTTCCCAGAATAATGGCAGTGACAACCTTTGATGCTGCACAGAACATGTTGATACGACTATATTTGGCAGGAGTGCAAGTGTTACACTTTTTGTGAAAAAGCATCTCAATGACACTAGTCTTTGTGTTCGTGACAAATTTCGCCTTCCGTATTGCGATAATTAGCTTGTGCAGATCCTTCTGAACTTCTGTTTTAGCGAACTTAAATTTTTTTAGAAATGTCATTGATGCTGTCTCTTTTGAGATCGCAAATACATGCCACTTCATGAAATTTAGATTATTCTTGAGCGATATTGTAACACTTGCGTGGCGTCACTTTGTTGCTAACCACGCTGTTGGTATTATGCGGTGAATTGAGGAGTTTCTGGAAATGATTGTCAAGTTGAGTTTCAGTACTCCTTTGACAGAATGACTACTTTTCGAGTTAAATTCAAATATGTTGTTGTTCATTCTTGTGAAGCTTACGAACCAGGGTGGGATATTCTCTTAGTTTTGCAAAAGATACCACGTTTTGAGAATCTTTAGTGTAAGTGAAGATAAGAAACGCGTTCGCAGGCATTATCAATGGAAGACAAGCTTATAAGTGCTTAAGACTTTCCTTCTTAGTGCACTCGATGCTATTTAGCACGTTATCGGCTATAGCTACAGGTGGTCTGGCAGAATTATCGACGTTCCTGAATGAATTCTGTACAATTGTATCCGTTTTTAAAAGCACGGATATTGGGCTGTCGCATGATATTGTTAGTTGTGGCGAACTAATATATATGCAATTGTGTATTATGTGTTGCGCACCTAGTAACAAATTAGTTCAACTATTAACAGAAAGTATCTCTAGAAGGATAAGCCAAAGACAGCATGAATGGAACGTTTAATCCCATCTGCTCATTCTTTTCATGCTTACTTCGAAGTCTTTATATGAAGTTAGCACCACTACTGCAGATTTATACATTCGTATAGGAGATTGTATAGTTTAACTTTCCCAAATTCCTCACTCAAACACATAGGGAGTAAAGAGCGTAATATCAGCTCCTACTGATGAGTTGCAAGTAAGCACGAAGCGAATCTGCACATGAGATTTTACGTTCCGTTCATGCTGTATTTGGTTTATTCTTGTCATATTTGACCTAATTTATTACTAGGTGTGAAACACCTAATACGCAATATCGCAAATATTTTCAACCAGCTTCCATCTTCCTACAGTCTTGACCCAGTTTGTCGTTGAAATCATTGACAGTCATTAAGATGTCGGAACTGTACTCAAGGAAAGATTTAATGTATGATAGCTTTTCAAATAAATCACGCTTCTAATTGGCAAAACGCTCAGTGTATAAAACATATTTATTGAAAATAGGTTTCTTATTTACTCATATTGACCAGAAATTAATGAGTTGGTGTTTTTACAACAACTCTGACTTTTGGGAACCTACTAATTTAATTGTTATATTCCGACGAAGTATCAGTTTTTTATTTTGATGTATTGCGCTATTATGATTGATTTATTGATTTGTTGAATGTGCTTGCTTGCTTTACTACTGATGATCCATACAGAGGGACAGGTAGGAGCGAATAGTATTCATCAGTTTTGGTTGGCAGACTATCTAAGAGAAATAAAATTCTTAATACAAACCATTTTCACTAGAACTGGATATTTTAGTATTCTTCTACAGCCCATGAATTATACGCCGCGTGGATAAGCAAAATCATGTGACTTCCATTCTGTTTCTTTTCCTTCCCTTTTCCCTTTTTAACCTAACAATAATCCTCGTTTAGATGCTTTGAAAAACGGTGAGTATTGATCATATCAAGGAGCCCATTATCGGATCGCCAAATATCGAACGTGATTACAGTAGTTTATCATTCATTAAACATAGATTAGGATTTAACGTTGGCGCATTTAATGTGCGAACATTAAAACAAACTGAACAACAAGAAGCTCTTGCACGTACGTTGGATTAATTAGAAATCGGTGTATGTTACTCATCCGAAACCAGAATACAGAATCCTACGTGCATTACAGTACTGGGTGCAGCATCTCTATCTGCGCATTATTGGCTTCTTACCTCTGGTTCCACGGAGGTTTCTCAAGCCGGTAAATGGTGCGTCGATATTGTTGAAAATTCGAATTTACTTTGGACGATGACTAGCTCCACTATGCACAATATAGGTACTACTATGTGTAGAATTGTAGTCTCCTACATAAATAATCATTGGGTCTCTGTAAAATTTATGAAAATTTTTGAAACTATGCACGAAATTCCAGCTAGGTAGGCTTATAATAATGCTCGTAGAGTTGTAAGACGCCGACTTAAGTGCAAGACTTATTTATAAACAATTCAATATTTTTTGGGTATCTACGTCAGTCGCGCTCACCATCTGTATGCCTGTATCAACAGTTTGGAACTTTAATTTCGAACATCCATAAAAGTTAGAGATACGGAATGGAACCCTATCTCTTAAACGTCGCAAGACCTTGATTCGAGCTTATTTATGGATGGTGGCGGTATAATTTGTGGAGCCTTGACTAATGTTTTTCGTAATATATGTGAATGAAGAGATTGTGCTGCTTGATTGTAGTGAGTTGATCATATTTCATATCTTCGAAAAAGACAATCGTTAATTGTGTTTTAACCGTCGTAGTGTCAGCCCAACTCCAATCTTATCTAAGTTATTTGCTTCGATTATTTTACTCTGTCTTAGCGCTTGCGTGAATCGCAAACTAGGGAAAAACTAACCGGATTTCGGAAAGGACTAGGCTGTATAGATATTTTTTTCTTAAGGCAAGTTTTTGGGATAGTGACATGTGTCTCGCAGTTCCACAATAGCCATCTTTCTAGATTTGAATGTTGTATTGGATTCAGTCGATCAAAATGTTATTTTCGATATTCCGTCGAAAAGTTATATCATCGTCAAATTTGGAAATATTATACGCGTTCTCCACGCAAGCATTTTTGTTCGCGTTAAGGTCTACGATGAATTAGCACATAATTTTGCTAGCTGTCAACGCTGTCTAATTTCGACATTTTTGGTTACTATTGTAATATATAATGTTATGAACAACAAACTTCCATACGTTCAGGATGCAGGTGTCGAGGTTCGCTCGGGCAGTAC